>MCJB01001938.1:7644-19666 GCA_002018475.1 Nicotiana obtusifolia
CCACCCCGGCCCCCATAGTGTTTGCCTAGATTATATATAAATGCTCTTGGGATAATATTTCTGGTTTCCAAATATCAGAAAATAAGTAAGAAAACCAATTCTTTTCTAGGAAAACAACGGAAAAATATTTTTCTTTATTATCGAACACACCCTTAATCTTTTACATTCTATTATGGAAAGGTACATGAAACCAAAAGCTCGCACTCTACTCTTCATTCTCCAAGGTCCAAGTATGAATCCTCCAGACATCTGAGAGACACCCAGAACGGAACAATGATAGCAACCAGCTGATTAAAAACATACATACCTAAAGTTATCCAGTCATGGTGCCCAAAGAAGAATATTACTCCCTCCGTTCCAGTTTATGTGAAACTATTTCTTTTTTGGCCCGTTCCAAAAAGAATGACCCCTTTCTAAATTTGTAAACAATTTAGCTTAAATTTTCAATTCTACCCTTAATGAGAAGCTTTTATAACCACACAAATATTGCGGACCCCTTTCTGACATGTTTAGGACCACAAATTCCAAAAGTCTTCATTTATTCTTAAACTTCGTGCCCAGTCAAACAGGTTCACATAAATTGGAACGGAGGGAGGGAGTAATAATTAGTCTTTCTACTCAATACAGCATGAAAAGGCAAGCGATAAATTTCAAGAAATTATGAACATTATGAGTTGCAACATAGACTCGTGGAAAAAAGGTGATACTAGAATACACCAATGACATGACATTATGACAAAATTAACTAGGCTACGAATTTTCTGGAACATACGCACACAGATATTGACATTAATCTGGCCATCTGGCAAAACTAATTTAGGAACGTGCCGGGAAGAATAAACATGAGATATTTGTACATCAACTGTTACTCCTTTTTCCTTTTTCTCCTCAGACTTACTCTTTTGTGTTTCTTTTTCTTTTCTTTAGGTGGAGCAGTTGTGTCCTTCACTGCCTTATGAGCTGAAAACAATCCTCAGATACTCCGAATCCAAAGAGCTTAACTTAATTTGATAGAGAATGAGTCGCCTTATTAAAAACTCACAAACCATACACAATGACCTTATAACCTAAAAGAGCAGTTGCTACTGACTATGAGAAGTCAAGGGAACAGATTTTTAGGATCAAAGTTTCACATGTGAATTCAAAAGGTACCCAAAGCATAAGAGTATCCCATTAAAGATAAGGTAATCATGTAACAACCAGCAACATACTTGGGTCTTCCACTAGGCTCCAAGTATAAAGACTAAAAGGTGTGCCAAGGAGTGATTAAGAAGTGTAAAAGAAGCTAGAAACACTGGAAGAAGACCTATCATTTGGGGGACAAGTGATACTTATAAAAAGGGTATTACATGGAACCCCAGCATATAAAAAGGGACTTCTCATGCGATGACAGCAAGGAGAGAGGAAGATTCATTTGGTTAAATGGCAATATTTTAAAAATAAAAGGAAATACCGATTGGAAAGTCAAGAAAGATGGCACATTCTCGCTCATATTGTCAATGGTTAATGAAGTGTGGTACAGATGAAGCAATTTCAGCCTCTTCAAAGATGATCTGAAGACAAAAGATCCACCCGAAGTTGTATGCTTTGGATGGATGGTTAAAAAGGAAAGTGGATTCAATCTACATAATAGATGCCTTTTATCCGATGATAGTTCTGAAAGTGTAAAACATTTATTTTCCTATTACAGGGTAACAAGGTAAATTTGGAGAATGTTCCTAAATCCTTTGGCATACAATGGATGTTTACAAAGGAATCCTACAGAATCAACACTGGCATGGCAATGTATGAAGGCAAAGAAATATCAGATTTACTTGTACAGGACCATCCCTCACTATGCATTCTTTGGACTGTGTGGTTAGAGAGTAATCAAAGATGTCTTGAAGGGAAAGCAACAACCATTACTGTTGTAAAGTTTAGGACTAATCGTTTGACCTTTTGCTGTAGGATGAATCTCGTGATGATGGTGATAGTATTTTGGACTTATTAGGTTCCTTTAGTGTCTAGCAGATTGAAGTCCAGGTATCTTTCTGTGCACTAGAATTAACCATTCAATTATAGTTTTGCTTGCTTATTGGAAAAACCAGCAAACAAGGAAACCTCACTTCAGAAGAGAGAAAGAAAGAGAGGTGAACAAAGTTTCCTAGAACACCCCAGGCTATTGCCCAACTCAAACAGCAGAACCAACGTTACAACAAACTGGCATTTCTTTGCAGCAACAGTGAGGTAAGGTCGGATAATGCAGCAGGCATTCTCCCTTGATGCTTTTAGATCTCCAAATCCGGGCTCTTTTTTCAGATAATGAAGTAATCCTGTGTTTCTAGTTTCAAAATGCGGTGGGTAATGGGCGTACACCTCTACACTTCTCCTCTCAAATACCTGACTTGGGTTCTCCAGTATTCATGTTGCCATAATCTAGAGCAGCAGTACTGCAAAATCCTAAATTGATACCTCAATTCCCAGGCCAACCGAATGAATTGTTTTCTACCATAAACCTAGAGTATCTTTACATGTTATAGAGTATAATCCAGCAACCAATACATCCCATACTCCAGCCTAGTAGCTACTTTGCTAAACTGAGAATCCCAAATCTTTAAGTACTCTGAACTTCAGTTTAGGTTCAAAACAAAGAGACAATTCATAATCAAGTATATGAGAGAGAGAGAGAGAGAGAGAGAGAGAGAGAGTGAAATCTTTAGCTTCAACCAGATTGCTGTATTGATCAGTGAAACCAGCCTGCAAATCCTTCACCCTATATCCTCCTCTAACAAATTAAAGAAGGTCCTACTCCACTTAAAGTCAAGAAAAATATCTAGCATGTGAATGATTCAAATTTAATAGGAGCATAATTTCATAAAACACTTCCAGAAATCATTAACCTAAATTCTGAAAGTAAATGGACTTTATAACCCGATACAAGGGAAAGGTAAATCCTTCAAAATTAATTCATTGAGGCTTATTAAACATAGTTGACAATTATGTGAAAGTGTGAATTAATCTTGCCACATCGTGTTTCAGTTGCAAAGGAGAGACATAGATAAACTCAAATATAATCACATGAAACACTGCATCAGTCAATCCTCCAAACTTAAATCAAGTTTGATTAGTTTCTAACTTACAAAATATACAAGGCTCCACTAGTCAATCAATCGACTATGTATACACACACCTGTGGAACCCTTTGCTATCCTTTCAGTCCTATGGTATTTCAACTTTTTCTTGTCTCCATATCACTTGGCAAGCAGATATCCACTAAAGATACAAATTTCTATTCAAGAAGTGAACAATTACTTAACAAGCCCGAATTTCTTAATCACATTTCACTAGTTTTGCTACTAAAACATTATTTCCTCCGTCCCAATTTTACATGGCACTCATTTCATTTTGGAATGTTCCAAAATGTTTGACACCATTTTATTTTACACAACTTTCAAATTTATCAAACTATTCAATTTGAAATCTTGATGTGACATTTTCCTCTACCAAACTAACTTCTCAACCGTTATTAATTTCATTTTCCTTCGACTAACATTAATATAATAATATATAAGACAAAAATATCTTAACTTTGTGTAAAATCAAATACCGTCATATAAAACCTAAGCAAGCTTCTATACTCCCTGATCAAACATAAAGGATTAGCATAACAATGAATAACATGAACGAGCGCAGTTTATATACCTTGTGGCAGGATCAAGCTCCTTGAGCAAAGAAGGATCAGGAACCACAACCTCAGAAACAGGAGTCTTCATTGCTTTCTCCTGATCCACCAAACATTCCTCTCTGGCCAAGAATGCAACAATATCAAGTGAAGTCAAAATACCCACAAACCTTTTTGCCCTCATTTCTGCATTCTCAATTACAGTCTTCTGAGATCTCATCTTCCACACTGGTATACCACATTCTGTAGACTCCCCAATTGCCTTAATTGCAGCCTCCACTGTTTGTGTCTCACTAAATTCCACTAACTCCGGCTTTCCCACTGTCAGATCCCCCACCACATGGTACAAAAACACTGATGCCATTTCCACTCAAAATTGGTTCTTTTTTCTTCTTTTTTTTTTTTTTTTTACTAAAAAGGTTGTGTAATTTTTCCAAGATTTGTATAATATGCTCAAGATTTATCTGAATCTTGGATTGTAAAAAAAGATCTGAATTTTCGTGAACCAGAAAGAAAAGTTCAAATTTTGAAAAAGGGTATCCAAAAAAGATGCAATTTTTCCAAATGGGTCAGAGGAAATTCCAAATCTCTTTGATATTCCACGTAACGAAACAAAAGATAGTGAAAAAGAATATCCTTTCAAAAGGACTTATAAGAGGGAATGGAGGAAGATAAGGAGAAGGTGGAAACGGGTAATGCGGAATCTGATAACAGTAGCAGTACTAAGAGGAGATAAGGCTACAAGATTGGCCATGGATTAATTGATAATTCAACAAAGGCAAGAGCCAATCCCATGAAAACAAGAAATATTCTTGAAATTCAATTTCCTTTGAACAAATTTTATAATTTCTGAGTAAAATTTCCGTCTCTGAAACTAGCTTAATAGAAAAATGGAAGAAGGCAAGGAGATTCTAGAATAGGAATATTTAGTGGAGAGGAGAAATGAGGTAAGGTCAAATGGTCAACTGAGATAGTGAGATGTCTCGATAATTGAGTAATCATCATAGACAAAATGATTGAAAACCGAACACAAATGGGAAAAGTTAACTGTGAATTTTGGGCACGGGATTATTGCGTATATCCAAGGAATATAATTCGATGTTAGTGATTGTAGACAATTTCTTAAAGTTAGGACAATTTCCTTCCAATTAAGACAATATAGAGTATTTCTATGGTGTGTTCGACTTCAGATTGATGAGATTGTTTGGTTCCATGAATTCATATTTGAATTAATTTTGTATGTACCAATTCATTGAAAGTTCTTCCGAAGTCCTATGAATAAGAATTTAAAATTTATGAATAATTTGATTCAATATTTATGGATATTTTTGATAGCTTTTTTAATGCAATATTGAATTGAAACTCGGAACAAAAGTTATTGAATTTATGTGAACACATAAATAGCATAACATTTCGTTCAAGTAAAATGGGCATTCTCTAAGGAGTTAATTGGTTCAATCCTAGGATAGACAAGATTATCCCATAGGATTAGCTAGTTCATATAAATTATAATCCCACGCCGTATATAAGATAGCTAATCCTAAGTTTTTCGTTATAAATTTTTTCTTGATTTGAGTTTTCTCAGTAACTAGATGACCTCTAAGAGTCACAAGAATGGTTGGATAATTGTTTATAAGGATTCTTCCGACGTGTAAGTACATAGAAAAATGACACTATAAAATATTAACTAGATAAAAGTTATGTTTTTCGTCAAAAGTAGCATTTCACTCGAAACAAAGAATCGGTTCTTCTTGATACTTAACATAACATATTAAAAGGATCCCTGCATCTAAATATTGGAAAACATGTTAAATCTTTGTTCTAGATTTTTTGAAATTTGCATATAACAATAGTTTTCATGAAAATATTCAAATAGAACGCTTTATATGGGTGATGTTATAGATTTTCAATTAGATGGTTTGAGGTTAGTGAAGGTAAATTCTTGGAACTGGAATTAGTGCAACACATTTGGATATGGTGTTCAGTTGATTAGGGCAGCCCACATTTAATAGAACATAAACCTATATTGACAATAAATAGAAGAATCTGGAGAAAAATAAACATATGTGATGTTCTTTCATTCCTAGACATAAATGATATTCTTGAACATAGGTGCAATTGCATACTCGTTGACACCCAGGTCCGAGTTTGGTGGAAGAAGGCTGCTACATGTGATAAGAGTTGTTGCTCAAGAAGATACAGATAATTCAGTTAGAGACAAAAGTCCCAAAGCTTATGGAATCCTTGGAACTGTAGGAGTTTTATCAGGAAGCTAACTATGAATAGAACTCCTAGAAGATCTCAAGTTAAAGCGTTTAAATACGATCTACTTTGGACTTCTGAAATTATCCTTTTACACATCAACTGAAGAGTCATAGGTAGTTTACTCCAGTCAAGTACTTGCATTGTATTCTTCTTGAGTCATTTTAGTAAATGTGTTTTAGAAAATTGAGTTGTAATTAAGTGTCATAAACAATTAGTGAGTTGGAGTGAGTGTTTGCTTTACAAGTTAGAGTAACTTGTAAATCAAAAGGTCGTAGTAGGAGTACTGGAGAGTATTGAATTACAGTATGTGTTTACTTTACTGCTTATTTACTTCACGTTTAAGGAACGCAGCAAAGAACCAAGTTTTTTAGTAATTCACACGGGCACTTAAACTAACAATTGGTATCAGAGCAGGTTCTCTCATTCACACATGGCTAACACCTAGAGAGATCTTGGAAGCAAGATGAGTGCTCCACCCGGAATTAATGAAGGACAATCAACTACCGGGCCACCCCTGTTCTTTAGTAATGATGGAACTGATGATTCAGCAAATGGCAAGAGCTGCAGTCACCTCCAAACCTAAGCATGTTATGCGTTATGGTTTCATGTTGATTGAGTTGTTTGACAAGCTCAACATTGCCTTGCTGGAGCTTCAGTTTGGAAATCACAATGACGTTTTGTATGTTGTTACCCTGAAGCAGTGCATGTATGAGGAGATCAAGGTTAGAGGACTCACATGATTTTTTATTCTACTTGGGAGCAGTAGGGCCGCAAAGCTCAGTAAGAGGTTGGAGTTGGTTGTTGAAGAGAATGCCAAGCTTCGTGAAGACAATGATGAGGTGAGAAAGGAAACAAGGCAACTTAGGGAAGAGCTCAAAAGAGATAGGAAAGCTCATGTCCAACAGATTGCCACCCTTGTGAAAGCTTTGACCCCCTCTACTTCTCACTCATGAACCTGTTCCTTCCTAGTGTCCTTAGTTTCTTTTGCTATTCGAGTGATGCATTATCTTTTTTCTTTTTTCTTAGTCTGAGTAGTTTTTAGTATGCTTAATTTATTTTGTTCAATGGTTAAGACGATGCCCTGGGCTTCTTTTGGCACTGCTTAATGTCTCCTATTGTTCTGATTTACTGCTTTGTACAATATTGGATCTTCAGCCTAGTCTGTTTGCCTTGATATTTCTTAAGCTTGTGTTGTAGCCTATTTGGCCTTGAATCTTACATTATCTGTGCTTAATGCCTAACATTTTCTTATTTTTATGTCAAAAGGAGGAAGATAAGGGTTGGAAGGTTGTGGGTTGTAAAGTCAATAGTACTTGTCACTTGTAGTGATTATCTGGTTCTTTGGTGTGATTACCTGATTCTGCTATATACAAAGTTTTTCATCATCAAAAAGGGGAAATTTGTTGAGTATTAAAGTTTTGATAATTAACAAAGTATGTCTAAATCCTCAAAGAACCAGGTCTTCAACGTAGCTGCTTAATTGTTCTAAAGAACTAGCTCCTCAGGATAAAGGACAAGCTCCTCATGTTGATAGCTGTGTGTCTGTAAAACACAGACTTTATCTCAAAGTTACCCAGGCCCGAGTTTCGTGGAAGAAGGCTGCTATATGTGATAAGGGTTGTTGCTCAAGAAGATACGGATAATTCAGTCAGAGACAAAAAGTTCGAAAGCTTGTGGAATCCTCGGAACAATATGATCTTATTAAAGAGGAAGCTAACTATGAATAGGATTCCTAGAAGATCTCAATTTGAAGCGTTTAAATACAATCTACTTTGGGCTTCTGAAATTAACCTTTTAAGTGTCATAAACAATTAAGTGTTTGCTTTATAAGTTAGAGTAACTTGTAAATCAAATAGTCGTAGTAGGAGTACTGAGAGTATTGAATTATAGTCTTGTAATTGATATATTTTTGGCTCATTGTTCTAGTGGAGTTGAAGTTGAAAATTCTATGTAGTAAGTCATGGTTTTTGCATCTTTTGAGCGGGGTAATTTTCCACGTAAAAATCTCTGTGTTTATTTTACTGCTTATTTATTTTACGTTTAAGAAAGGCAACAAAGAACCAAGTTCTTCAGTAATTCACATGGGCACTTAAACTCTCTCTCTCTCTCTCTCTCTATATATATATATATATATATATATATATCTTGGATTTAGTAATATTGAAACTTTAACAGCTAAGCGTAGTGGTATCAAGGATCCAACTTTCATGTAGCTTTCCCTTTTGTGAGCCTTTACGTAAAAAATCAACATACTTAGTAGGCTCGACAAAAAATTAAGAAAAAGTAAACAAGTGAGGCTTATTCACCATTATTTTGAAAGTATTACTTTTTTTTTTCTTGGCCAACTTGAAGTTACCAAAACTTTCTTCAAACTCATATATCAAGCTTGTTAGCAACACCGTTCTCATCCACAAAGAATATGAAAAAGTTCATAAGTCATTTGTCAATGATTTTGATTCTTTCTTAAGAGTATTAAACCCAAGAGATGCTTCACATCACTTATCATTAGACTCTTTTCAATTTAAGAGTGCATAAGAAGATAATCAGTTCATTTAAGTACAAATAAGAACCTTCATCTACTTCAAATGATAATGGTGGCGGAGTTCAAAAGTTATAAAGGTGATTCAAAAAATTATACAAGATGATTCAAAAAAATATATTATGAGTGTGACACTAGGAATTTGAATTCATAACTTAAAGCAATTTTTGGATGCTTTTTGTCACATTACTAGAATTTTGCCTTTTGTCAAGTGGACCGAAAAATAAGTTCTTTTTTGCTCAATTTGCATAATGTAATATTCTAATGAAACGAATCAAATTGAAGAGTCCGGAACTTAAGTAGCAACTATTTGGACTCAAGAGGATCAAAGTAGGTGCATAAAAAACTAGGCACCATTTTATATATAATGCATATTTTACATGCGTTGTACGTTAAAAGTCAGTTACCCCGTTATCTTATAGTGTATGTATTACATGAGCAATACTTTATTTTTGCATTTAATCATTGCCATGATAATTTACTAGCGCATGTAACATATGCGCTATGTGCATAACGCTTTTATTAAATGCGCTATATGCTCATTTTCCGGACTTTTTGAGTAATAGCTCTAATAATTGTACGACAAAGCACTTATTTCTATCCATATTTTTAAGGTGCCAAAGGCACTTATGGTTACTTGCTTAAGGCCGAGTGTTCATTCTTGAAAAAATCATTCTTGAGTGAATTTGAACCAGTTTGCCTTTGTTCTTTAGCATCCTTCATATTTCCCCTAATCTTCATCAATCTATACCAAGTTCTCTTTGAATCTTTCTATGATATGTGATGAGCAAGGAATATGGTTGCGTTATATTGGGGTGGCAAGACTGTGGTGGAGAATGACTCGGTACATTATAGTTGTTCTCTACATTGTATTGTTAAGTTGCCACTCACATTGGAGCACCACACATTGTACCTCTGATTTGTAAAACAATGAGTGTGAGTAAACATTCTGTTAATCTTAAAGTAACGGAAGATATCCGTATTCGCTTACTCCACAAGGTATGGCTTGTTATGCCGAGTTTAACATCAATGATGATGAAAATCTATAAGCTTTTTATGACTCCGGATGAACACAAGGATATTCTTGTGATAAGAATACTGGAATTATACGTAAAGCCCGAAGACGTCAATAGGATTGATGTTCCGCAAACTACGGATAACACTCAACCATCTGGAGGTGTTTTTGAAGTTGTTCTATCCGCACAGGTTCTATATGAAAGAGTCTGACTAGATTTAAACTTATCTCTACAGGTTAACAAGGAGCAAGGACAAATGCAGCAGCATGGAGGGTCGCTAAGTTTACAGAATTCACAGGCCGGGTGATAAATTGCAACTTACTTTGTTGTAATATAACTATTTATTTTATATCTATAATAATAGTAATAACTCGTATTTCTTTCATAGGGGTTATCGACCAGATATAAATTTTACTAGTTATGGACCAACCAACAGTGAATATCTTTCTATTTTTGGAGGGATGAATCGTGTTGGTCCATCCTCGAGTCATGAGAAATTTGATAATGTGCATTATGGACTAACTACAAATTATGAATGATATATCCAAGCGTTAAAGTTAATATATCATGTTCAGATGTACAAATTATGCAGGAAAAATAAGCAACATGACGGTCTTGTCCTAACTTAGTTGGGCGATGGCGGTAGTTTGAATCAGGATATGGTAGATGCACATAGTGAGAAAGATGACAGTGAGTATGACAACAACGCTGGTGAGTCGGGCGATGAAGCACCCTTCTCAGATGAGAGTCACAATGAGGAACCATACTTCACAAATGAGAGTGATAATGAGCAACCGTATTTGACGAGGGAGTATGATGCCACCGCTCAGCATGCTCCGTATATGCAGACTCGGCCTGCTGTTAGACCAGCGGTGTACGAGTCGCATATTCCTTTTCATTCAAGGGAGATTCTCTACCTTGATCACTTGCTAGGTACACCAGATGTAGATGCCCTTACAAGGGATCTTGATGAAATTTCGTACAGCAATGTAAGATGAAAGTAGACCTACGAAGCGCTACAAAAACATTCTTTTCAATAACAAGGCTCGCCTTATAGGGTGGTGCTAATTTACAGCTTAAAAAACTGCCGAGAGATCAAGGTTGCTGAGTCATCTTAAAAAATATATGGGGTGATTTGTCGTAGATGAGACCAAGGCTGTAAGTGGATTCTGCATAGGAGAAAGTTAAAAACTATTATGTTTTTGGTGAGGAAATTTTTTGTCGAGCATACTTATAATATCGGCACATTCAATAGAATCATTTTAACTTGAACGTTGATTTTATTTGCCTTGTCTTGATTCTACACATTGAATGTGAAGGAGTACATAACATGAGTTATGCAGGTATATGGTGTACCATTACCCAAAATTTCTCGGGCGTAAACGTGCGTTTAAGATTGTTTAATCCAGGAACAGTTATTGAATGGAAGCACAACCGCCGTCTTGAGATTCCAGAAAATATATTCAAATATGTGTTTTGGGCATTTAAACCATCCATTGATGCTTTTGTTCATTGTCGGCCAGTAATCTCCATAGATGGCACACATGTGTATGGAAGGTATGAAATAAAGATGTTGATTGCCGTTGGGGTATATACTAATGGCTAAATATTTTCCCTTGCCTTTGCTGTTTGTGCCAATGAGAGTCAACAGTCTTGGACACAGTTTTTAAACCATTTGAAGGAGCATATTATGAAATAATGTTTAGGTATTTGTCTAATATCTGATCGCCATGCTGGAATTTTAAGTTCTGTGCATGCTTTGGATGAATAAAAGGAATCGTACGGCTATCACTGTTACTGTGTTAGGTACTTGAAGGCCAACTTCAAGCGGGCTTATCCGAACAAGAGGTTGCATGATCTAATGTGGATGGATGCAACTGATCATCAAGAAAGAAAATTCATGATGCAGATGGAATTAATTAGGAAGGAAGACGAAGGAGTTTATTGTTGATTGTGGGATCTTGAGGTTGAGAAATGGACTCTCCATAAGGATGGTCGCAGGAGATGGAAAATTTTAACTACAAATATTTTAGGGTCTTTCAATGGGTTGTTGAAGTCAACCATGGACTGCAGTCACTGCCATGGTGCACATGTCATTCAACTAGCTGGCGGAGAGGTTCGTTGATAGATCCTGTAGTAAATCCTTCTTGGTTGAAGGGGTGCTCAATTTATGCCAAAATCAATGCAACGGTTTGAGCGTTATAGGAAGCGGTCACAGTGGCATACATATCTTTTCAATACTGCAATGATCGAAATATTTTTGAAGTTAAAACCAGCTTGTATCGAGGCCGCGATAATACGAGGTATTATTTATCCACCGTCTAGTAGATCCAACATATCCATGTAGAGTGAGAGAAAATGTCGAGTCTCGACGTTGCAGGCGCGACCTCTCCTATCTATCCACCTCCTAGAATTGGGTATCAACAATGGTGGTGGTGCATCTGGAGCTAATGGTCGAGGATGGGGGCTGCATATGCAAAAATCTCTCCCAAACGCAAATCAAATATGAGTATTTTTAATATATATATATATATATATATA
>MCJB01001938.1:19794-33443 GCA_002018475.1 Nicotiana obtusifolia
TATATATATATATATATATATATATATATATATATATATATATATATATATATATATATATATATATACACATACACACACACACACCTGTAGAAGCGGAATAAATCCAGCAACGTCTCTTACGCTACCCATCGACGCCTTGCATAGCTGCCTATACAGGTGACGAGCGCAAAACACAACACGAAATTGATGCTTGCTAGCCAAAGATAATATAGTTTAATTATTGTCTTGAAAGGGATTGGATTTAGATAATGTTCAAGTAATTTCTAGTTTAATGTTATTCAAGATGATTAACACTTTGATTGGAGTATACTAAAATTAAACCAATAAATAATTGATCACAGAGTGACAAGAGTTGAGCAACACCGAAATAATCAATGGGAGAATTAAGGGTCGTGACAGGATAGGTGCAAGATAGCTATTAGGAATCTAACTCTAGTTCAATTCAATCTAATATTCTAATGATTCCCACGAATTCACTCGATGATTAGTTCAATCGTGTAGCCAAGACTCCTCTTTCGATTAAATCTTAACTCTACGAGATGAACTAATATAAAGAATTGTGAAAAAGGGCAAGAACGCGTTAATAGATTAGTCTTTAGAAAAACGTCTCTTGAATACTACAATTCAACAAGCTCTTTCGATTACTTAAAAGAATCAATGAAGTAAACCAACAAAATTATGCAAAGATAATCACCAAATTATTCCTCTTTTGATTAAATAAATTGGTGAATAAAGTTGCAATTAATTCAAAGCTTCATAAACGAATTCATGCAAACAACTAGAGTTACAATTCACAAATATCAATTAAAACAACATATCCTTCAAACCCTAAGGTAAACTACTCCATAATCATGAAGAGAGTCATTACAAATAAAGTTGAATAATAAGAAAACATGAACTCAATCCAAACTCGGGTGTTGAGTTGAGGAAAGAATGATTGATCCTTGTGTGTTGAGTCCCCAATGCTCTTCCAATCTTCCGTCTGTCAAAAGTCCCTTAAAAACATATTTTTGGTGTATTTATACTGTGTAGAAGTGGATCCCGACGGAACTACCTTTTCCAAGCTGAAACAGAAAAATACTCTAAGAATTTTGTATAGGCGCGCGCGGTGCTTGTGGGGATTATTAGAGAGTAGGTTTCTGACTGACAGCAGCACCTTGCACATCCGTGCCGTACCTAGCGGTGCCCCATGCCATGCGGCGGTGTTAATGTCTCAGACTGTTTCTTTTGTTCTCAATTTTTGTTATCCAGACTTGGTCATCGACCCCTAAAAACGATCCCAATTTGATTTCTTGGGCTTTTACTCAGACTTCAAAGCTCTAAATCGTTCATATTAGCTCCAAACTTGCTTCTCACTCAGAATCAGTTCATGCAAGGCATAAAACATGTTATAACTGAATCACCATCATTTAAGCTCAAACACAAGAAAAATACAACAATTAGAGTGTAAACTATGACTAAAACATGGGTTTCTAGCCTACTATCAACAGGTACGCTCGGCACGCCCCAACTGTACATAGGTAAATCATCTAAGCGCTCCAAATAAGCCAAGAAATATAGGCTCACAAGGTTCCCCTTGGGTTCGGGAAAATAATGCCGCCAAAAATCATGAAAAACAATAGCCAAGATTGTCTCTCAATACCCTCTACCGATGTCTGATCCGTGATCGGTCCGTGTAGCGCATCAAGGTGCTGCTAAAAAAGTAATAATTGTAATCGGCTAACTCCACTATAGAGTCCATGAACCGCAGCATACGGCGCATGACCTCTTGGAATCCCGATGCAGCCATAAAATCAGCTGGGGCTGGCTCAGCTGCAGGCGCCTCATTCTGCACCTCAATAACAGGATCCTCCACTAGTAGTACAACAGGAGCAACTCTAGGACGTCCTCATCCTCTGACAAGAGCTGGAGCCCTCCCCCGGCCTCTGCCTCGGCCTCTAGCAACGGGGGGAGCAGCTCCTCTACCGCCTGGTACATTCGCCGTGCGCGTTCTCACCATCCGTGAGATATCAATAGAAAGATGCTTAGCACCATATCAACTGCATGATAGGAGATGAAGAAAGAGGATATCCCTAACACCCTATATCCTCTCGAAGATAAGTACGGACATCTCTGTACTGGTCCGCAAGACTCTACTAGGCCTGCTCATGAGTCGTGAGACCTATGTGAACTTAAAGCTCTAATACCAAGCTGTCACGGCCCAAAACCAATAATAGGTCGCGATGGCACCTAACAACATCGTTAGACAAGTCCACAAGTGAAGCTACAATTTAATTACCCCTTTTAACATTAAAAACAAAAGTTTTCCTTTTAAAAAGGAACAAAATAAATAAGATCTCATGCTACCATACCTACTCTTTTCTCAACAAAGTACCAGCGTGATAAGTACATACATTGTAATGATAAAAATGATAAGTACAACAGTACATAAATCCTAAAAGTCCTCAAAACCTGGTGCTACAAGTGCATGAGCAATCTAGGGAATATACAAAATGAATACAACTACTGTCTGAAAGGTAATAGACAGAAATAATAAACAAGGTAGAGGGAGACTTTGGTGCTGCAAATCGTAGAAAGGCAAGCATCTCAACTCTAAGTCTCCGTAGAAGATCGGCTACGCGCCCGCGTGAACCACTGGTAGTACCTGTCTCAGTACCTGCACATCAATGAGTGTAGCATGAATATGGAAAAAAATGCGTACCCAGTAAGTATCTAGTCTAACCTCGAAAATGTAAAGACGAGTGGTCGACTTGACACTTACTAGAGGTCAAATAATAATGGAAATACATAAAGTAGACATGGTGAGTGTACAATAAGTAGCTACGAAGCAAATAAAAGTAACTATAGTAATTCCATACATGAGTCTATATCAAATCCCTGAACATGTCAAAATCGGCCTCGAAGGCACTAACTCATTAGTTACCAAACCAAACCCAGTTCCAACTATTAAACACGAAGTTGCCGAGGCGAATGGCCCGATACCATAAGAATAGTGATACCCAGTACTGCCTAGGCGAACGGCCCGATCCCATAAGAATAGTGTTACCAACTTGCCAAGGTGAACGGCCCGGTCCCATAAAAGTAGTGTTACCATCCTGCTGAGGCAAACGACCCGATCCCATAAGAGTAGCTTACTTCACTGCCGAGGCAAACAACCCGATCCCATAAGAGTAGAGAAATTTACCTCGCACGCGAAAACACATGCGAGACGAGAAGACACTGATGCATCATTTATCAAAATATTTCCCAATTATGCTAAAGTAAGAGACTATGTTGATGTCTTTAGTTAAAAGCCTCAATCTCAGTCCTAATCACGATAATTAATACACAAGATAGGCATAAAATAATACAATTAAAGGCATGATGTGAATCTAAGTCTACCAGGAAATATCATGAATATAGCTACCTACGGACTCTCGTCACCTCGTGGGTACGGAGCTCCCCACAACAAGTAGCACGTAACAATTACTACACCTAAGGAGAAAAGTTCCCTCATACAAGGTTAGGCAAGAGACTTACCTTGGTTCCAAGTCCTCTATCCGGCTCTTCAACCTCATACGACTCCAAGGACTCCGAAACTAACCAAAAGTCGTATAAAATAATAAATATATGCTCAAAAGTTCATAATTCAGATTTAGAGTAATTACCCAACCAAATTTGAAAGATTCCTAAAATTTATCTACGGGCCCACGGGCCCAGATTCCAAAATATTTCGAGTATAAATGTTAACCATGAACTCCCGAACTCAAATGTATAATTTATTCCAATTTCCACAACCAAATCCATGATCAAATCTAAATTTTACTTAAACCCTAGGTTCTCCAAAAAATCCCACAAGGTTCATTAATTTTCCATGTTTAATCGACGTATAATTCGCGTATTTAACTTAAAAATGGGTGGAGTTTACTTACCTTGTGATGTTGATGAGAATCACCCACAAAAGTCCTCTCAAAATCGCCCAAGACCAAGTGAAAGTGTGGAAAATGGGGTAAGTCCGAAATAAATGCTCACTTCTGCCGAAAGATCATCGCACCTGCGGGTCGCGCAGGTGCGGTCCAAGGATCGCATATGTGGACAACCCCCGCTACCAGCATTTTGATTCTGCGGACGAAGATCCGCTTCTACGGAGACAAACTTCGCACCTGCGAAAGCGCACCTGCGCTTGCACCTCCGCATCTGCGAAAAACCACGACTCCTCTCCACTTCGCTTCTGCGCTCCTCTGCCCACATCTGCGAGCCCATAGGTGCAATACATCCCTCGCACCTGCAAATCCATCCAGCCTCAACCCCAACCGCTTCTGTGACCCCTAGGTTGCTTCTGCAGTCTCGCACCTGCGGCCAAAACCTCACAGGTGCGATCACACCAGAAGCCTTAAGCTTCAGCAGTTCTTTATGTCCAAAACGCGAACCGATTCCAATCTTATTTGCACCCGAGGCCCCCGGGACCCCGTCAAACCATTCTAACGCATCCTAAAATGTTATACAAACTTTGTCGAAGCCTCAAATCACGTCAAACAACATTAAAACTACAAATCAATAGTCAAAACCTTTAATTCAACTTTCAAACATTCAAACTTCCGGCTAACGCGTTTGAATTACGATTAAACTACTTGGAATGACACCAAAATTTGCGTACAAGTCTTAAATCATCATTCAAACCCATTTACCTTCTCCAAGGCATCCTTCACTAAATTAGTGCCATACAACTTAGCCTCGCCGAGCTCAAACCATCCTATGGGCGAACGGCATCGCCGACCATATAAAGCCTCAAATGGAGCCATCTCGATGCTGGACTAATAACTATTATTGTAAGAAAACTCGGTCAAGGGCAAGAATCTATCCACTGCACTCCAAAGTCAATAACACACGCTATGAGCATATCTTCCAAAATCCTAACTGTCTACTCCAACTGCCCGTCGGTCTGCGGATGAAAGGCTATGCTGAGCTCTACTCGGGTACCCGACTCGCTCTATACTGCTCTCTAGAAATGTGAAGTGAACTGAGCGCCTCTATCTGATATGATGGAAACAGGCACACCATGCAACCGAACAATCTCCTAAATGTTAATCTGGGCCAACCTCTTTGAAGAGTAAGTAGTCACCACCAGAATAAAGTGTGCCGACTTGGTCAGCCTATCGATGATGACCCAAAAGGCATCAAACTTCCTCAACGTCCTCGGCAACCCAACTACGAAGTCCATAGTGATCGCTCCTACTTTCACTCCGGTATAACCATCTGCTGGAGTAGGCCACCTGGCCTCTGGTGCTCATACTTGACCTGCTTGAAATTTAGACATCTTGCTACATACTCAAATATGTCCTTCTTCATCTGTTGCCACCAATAATGCTGCCTCAGATCGTGATACATCTTCGTAGCACCTGGATGAATAGAATACCAAGATTTATGCGCCTCGTCTATAATTTTCTCCCTCAAGCCATCAACATTAGGAACACATAGGCGACCCTGGAGTCGCAGAACACCATCCTCATCGATAGTGACCTCCTTGGCACCATCCTGTAGTATCGCCTCTCTGAGAACCAACAAGTGCGTATCATTGTACTGACGAGCCTTGATCCGCTCAAGTAATGAAGACTGAGCCACAACACATGCAAGAACTCTACGGGGCTCTGAAATATCCAACCTCACAAGTCTGTTAGCTAAGAGATGAATGTCTAAAGTCAATGGTCTCTCCTCTGTCGAAATGAATACCAAACTACCCATACCCTCGGCCTTTCTGCTCAAGGAATCCGCAACCACATTCGCCTTTCTCGGATGGTAAATGATGGTTATCATAGTTCTTTAGTAACTCCAGCCACCTGCGCTGCCTCAAATTAAGGCCCCCGTGCTTAAACAAATGCTGCAAGTTACGATGATCGGTGTAAACCTCACAGGACACTCCATAGAGATAATGCCTCAAATTTTTGAGAGCATGAACTATCGCGGCCAACTCCAAATCATGTACGGGGTAATTCTTCTCATGAGGATTCAGCTGACGTGACGCATATGAAAAAACTAGCCCCTCCTGTATCAATACACAACCCAAGCCAACGCGCGAAGCGTCGCAATACACGGTATACATCCTTGAATCGGAGGGCAACACTAACACTGGTGCTGTAGTCAAAGCGGTCTTGAGCTTCTAAAATCTCGCCTCGCAATCATCGGATCATCTGAATGGATCACCCTTCTGGGTCAATTTAGTCAAGGGCGCTGCAATAGGCGAGAAGCCCTCTACGAACCGAAGATAATAACCTGCTAACCCCAAGAAACTATTGATCTCGATCGTTGTGGTAGGATGAGGCCAACCTTGGACTGCCTCAATCTTCCTGAGATCCACCTTAATTCCCTCTCTTTATACAACATGCCCAAAAGAAAGCCACAGAATCTAACCAGAACTCGCACTTGGAGAACTTAGCATAAAGCTTCTATTCTCGCAAGGTCTGAAGCACTAACCTCAAATGTTGCTCGTGCTCCTCCATACTACGCGAGTAGATCAATATGTCATCAATGAAGACAATGACAAATGAGTCAAGATACAGTCTGAAACTCGGTTAATCAAATCTATAAACTCCACCGGGGCGTTAGTCAAGCCGAAGGACATCACTAAAAACTCATAGTGGCCATCTAGTACAAAAAGCCATCTTCTGAATATTCGAAGCACGAATCTTCAGCTGATGATACCCAGATCTCAAGTCAATCTTAGAGAGCACCATGGCACCTTGCAACTGGTCAAACAAATCATCAATGCACAAAAATGGGTACTTATTCTTGATGTTGAATTTGTTCATGCGGTAATCAATGAACATCCGCATACTCTCTTCTTCTTCTTCACAATCAACACTGGTGCGCCCCATAAGCGACACACTGGGTCTAATGAATCCCTTCTCAAGCATTTCTCGAAGCTGCTCCATTAACTCTCTCAGCTTCTTGGGAGCCATATGATAAGATGAAGTAAAAAAAGGTTGGGTGCCTGGCACCAAATCAATTCCAAAATCGATATCCCAATCCGGCGGCATACCTGGTAGATCAACAGGAAATATTTCGGAAAACTCTCGTACCACCGGCACTAAATATAACGCGGGAGTCTCTGCAGTAGTATCCCGAACAAAGGCCAAATAGGACAAACAACCCTTCTCTACCATATGTCGAGCCTTCAAGAAAGAAATAACCCGAATGGAAGTACCAACAGATGAACTCTCCACTCTAATCTGGGCAACTCAGGCATTACCAAGGTAACAGTCTTGGCATAGCAATCAAGAATGGCATGGTACGGGGACAACCAGTCCATGCCCAAGATAACATTGAAATCAACCATATCGAGCAATAGGAGGTCTGCTCTAGTCTCATATCCAAAAAATGTCAACACACAGGACCAGTAGACCCGATCCATAACAACAGAATCACTCATTGGCGTGGACACATATACAGGAATGCCCAAGGACTCGCGAGGTACATCCAGATAAGGAGAAAATAGAGAAGAAACATAGGAGTAAGTAGACCCTGGATCAAATAATATCGAGCTATCCTTACGACAGACAAAAATAGTACTTGTGATCTCTACATCATAGGCGATTGCCTCTAGCCCGATGGGGATAGCATAGAATCTAGCTGGACCGCCACCTGATTGGCCTCCACCTCTAGGGAGACCCCTACCTACCTTCCCTCATGGTCGGAGCATGGTAGCTGGTGCAGTAATCATGGGCCGATGGTTCTGCTGCTCGGCCTTGCCCCGAAGTCTAGGACAAAACCTTTTCACATGGCCAAGATCCCCGCACTCAAAACAATCCCTCAGAGCAGTGGGCTGCTGACCTGAAGTCTAATCCTGATGGCCTAAATATCCACTAGAGGAACCCTGAATAGCCGGCAGACAGTAAGTATTCTCTGGAATGGCACTGAAGTGGGGTTGTGCTAGAGCACTCCGAGCAGGCGGTGGTGCTGACTGTATGGGCGTGCTGACTGACCCCTCATGAATTGACCTCTGCCCCCAGGTGGGGCACCACTGAATCCTCTAAACTACTGTGGTCACTTGTCCTTCAGAGCAAACTCTCCGCTGCGATTGCAAATACGCTCGATCCTCCGAGCTATGTCCACATCCTGATGAAAGGGAATCCCTATCTCTGCCTCACGGGCAATAGAAACCTGAATCTCCGGGTGTAGACCTGCAATGAATCTCCGCACCCTCTTTGCGTCTGTGGGGAGTATAATAGTTGCATGGCGAGACAAGTTGGTGAATCTCGCCTCATAGTTGGTCATAGATATATGACCTTGACGGAGTCGCTCAAACTGGCCCAGAAGCTCCTCTCTCTCCGAAGGTGGTCTGTACTTCTCTAAGAATAGATGTGTAAACTGATCCCATGTCAAAGGAGGTGAACCTGCTGGCCTGCTAAGAAGATAAGCTTGCCACCATTTGCGGGCCTTGCTTCACCACCCCGTTGAACTCTAATATCCCATGTTCTGTAGCCTATCCTTGCACCGGTCAATGAAATCCCGGGGGTCCTCTGACCGCTCACCCACAAAGTTAGGGGGCGAAGTCTAGTCCATCTGTCCAGCCGCTTCTACGGTCGCGATTGGTACAAGCTCTAGCACATCTGCTGCAACTGGCTAGGCCTCATCCCCAAGTAGTGCACCTGGGGTCTGATAAATGGCAATGACGTGCCCTGGAGCCTGAGCGGTAGGGGTCTGTACTCCCTCTCTTTCCTGCGATGTAGCTGGGTCCGCTGGAAATAAACCAGCCTACGTCATAGAGTACATGAACCGCAGCATACGGCCCATGACCTCCTGGAATTTCGGTGCAGTCATAAAATCTGTTGGGGATGGCTCAGCTGCAAGCGCCTCATCCTGCTCCTCAATAATGGGATCCTCCACTGGATCCACTAGTGGTACAATGGGAGAAACTCTAGGACGTCCTCATCCTCTGACAGGAGCTGGAGCCCTCCGCGACCTCTGCCTCGGCCTCTAGCAATGGGGATAGCAGCTCCTCTATAGCTTGGTATATCCATTACACACGTTCTCACCATCTGTGAGAGATCACTAGAAAGATTCTTAGCACCATATCAACTGCATGATAGGAGATGAAGAAAGAGGAGTTTCCTAACACCCTATAGCCTCTCGAAGATAAGTACAGATGTCTCTGCATCGATCCGCAAGAATTTACTAGGCCTGCTCATGACTCGTGAGATCTATGTGAACCTAAAGCTCTGATACCAAGCTGTTACGACCCAGAACCAACAATAGGTCGCGATGGCACCTAAAGCAGTCGTTAGGCAAGCTCACAAGTGAAAGTACAACTTAACTACCCCTTTTTAACATTTAAAACAAAAGTTTTCCTTTTAAAAGAACAAAAAATAAGATCTCATGCAACCGTACCTGCTCTTTTCTTAACAAAATACCAGCGTGATAAGTACATCCACTGTAGTGATAGGAATGATAAGTACAACAGTACATAAATGCTAAAAGTCCCCAAAATCCGGTGTCATAAGTGCATGAGCAATCTAGGGAATATACAAAACTAATACAACTACTATCTAAAAGGTAATAGATAGAAATAATAAACAAGGTAGAGGGAGACTCCAGTGTTGCGGATCATAGCAAGGCAAGAAGCTCACCCCTAAGTCTCCATAGAAGATAGGCTACGGGCTCGCGCGACCACTAATAGTACCCATCTCAGTACCTGTACATCAGTACAGAAGTCTAGTGTGAGTACGAAAAACAACTCGTACCCAGTAAGTATCTAGTCTAACCTCGAAAAAGTAGTGACGAGGAGTCGACTTGACACTTACTAAAGGTTAAATAATAATGGAAATACATAAAGTAGACATGGTGTGTGTACAAGAAGTAGCCATGAAGCAAACAAAAGTAACTATAGTAATTCCACACATGAGTCGACATCAAATCCCTGAACATGTCATAATCGTCCTTGAAGGCGCTAACTCATTGGTTACCAAACCAAACCTACTTCCAATTATTAAGCACGAAGTTGTCGAGGCGAACGGCCCGATCCCATAAGAATAGTGCTACCTAGTACCGCCGAGGCAAACGACCCGATCCCATAAGAATAGTATTACCAACCTGCCGAGGCGAACGGCCCGATCCCATAAGAGTAGTGTTACCATCCTGCCGAGGCGAATGGCCCGATCCCATAAGAGTAGTTTACTTCACTGTCGAGGTGAATGGTCTGCTTCTATAAGAGTAGAGAAATTTACCTCGCTCGTAAAAACACATGCGAGACAAGAAGATGTGAATCCATCATTTACCAAATATTTCCCAATTCTGCTAGAGTAAGAGATTATGTCTATGTATTTAGTTAAAAGCCTCAATCTCAGTCCTAATCAAGATAATTAATACATAGGATATGCATAAAATGGCACCAATTAAAGGCATGATGTGAATCTAAGTCTACTCGGACATATCATAAATATAGCTACATATGGACTCTCGTCACCTCGTGGGTACGTAGCTCCCCACAACAAGTAGCACACAACAATTAATACACCTAAAGGGATAAGTTCTATCTTTCAAGGTTAGGCAAGAGACTTACCTCGAATCCAAGTTCTCAATCCGGCTCTTCAACCTCACTAGAACTCCTCAAACGACACAGAGGACTCCAAAACTAACCAAAAGTCGTATAAACTAATAAATATATGCTCAAAAGTTCATTAGTTAGCTATTAGAGTAATTACCCAACACAATTTAGAAAATTCGTAAAATTTACCCTCGGGATCACGTGCTCGTATTCCGAAAAATTTTGAGTATACATGTTACCCATGACCGCCCGAACTCAAATATATAATTTATTCCAATTTCCACAACCAAATCCATGATCAAATCTAAATTTTACTTAAGCCCTAGGTTCTCCACAAAATCTCACAAGTTTCACTAATTTTTCATGTTTAATCTACCTACAATTCACGAATTTAACCTAAAAAGTGGGTGGAGTTTACCTACCTTGTGATGTTGATAAGAACCCTCCACAAAAGTGCTCTCAAAATCGCCCAAGATCAAGTGAAAGTGTGAAAAAATGGGCCAAGTCCCGAAATAAATGCTCATTTCTACCCAGCGATCGTCGCACCTACGGTCGTGCAGGTGCGGTCCAAGAATCGTATCTGCAGACAGCCCCTGCCTCCAGCATTTTCGCTTCTACAGACAAGGATCCGCTCCTGTGAGTCCACTTCTGCGGAGACAAACTTCGTATCTGCGGAAGCGCACCTGCGGAAAAACCACACCTCCTCCCCACTTCGCTTCTATGCTCCTCTGCCCGCAGGTGCGATACTGCGAATCCATCCAGCCTCAACCCCAACTCTTCTACAGTCTCGCACCTGCGGCCAAAACCTCGCAGGTGCGATCACACCAGAAGCCTTAAGCTTCAGCAGTTCTTTAAGTCCAAAACTCGATCCGATTCCAATATGATTCACACTCGAGGCCCCCAGGATCCCATCCAAACATTTCAATGCATCCTAAAATGTGATATGAAATTTGTTGAAGCCTAAAATCACGTCAAACAATATCAAAACTATGAATTGACGGTCAAAACCTTTCATTCAACTTTCAAAAATTCAAACTTCGCTGAACGCGTCCAAATTACGCTTAAATTACTCGGAATGACACCAAATTTGTGTAAAAGTCATAAATCATCATAAGAACCTACTGGAACCGTAAAATCTTGGTTTCGAGGTCATTCACTCAAAATGTTGACTCAAGTCAAACTTGGCCACCTTAGGCCACTATTAAGAAACTAAGTGTTCCGATTTCAATGTGAATCCTTCCAGACCTAAACCAACTATCCGTGCAAGTCATTACAACAGTAAAAGCACATACGGGATGTCTTAATTAGGGGAACGAGAATCTATAAAGTAAAAACGACCGGCCATGCCGTTACACGCAGACTCCTCAACCGGATGAAATTGGTGAGCTTCTCCAGCATCTGTAGATAGTCAAGACTCCTATACTCCCTGATCACAGTCGGGTAGCGGACAACAAGACTGTCAACGGGCAGTCCAAATAAAACCTATATGTCTTTTAACATGATAGTGGCCTCGCCGGTAGGCAAATGGGATATATCTGTCTCTAGCCTTTATCCTTGATCAGAGCTGTAATCAATGACCAATCGAACTATAACCGGTAGACCTTGAGGACTCGGTGAAAACCAGTCTGAGTGAGGCACACGACAAAGTGCTGATGTAGTGAGTGATCCCTAATAAGCTCCTAGAAATCATCAATGCATCGGGGGTGGAAGTTCTAGCTAAGCAACTCTCCATCCCATATACGTGATGACCTATGGCCCGCCAGGAGCATAGGTAGCTCACATGAAACGGGTCCAGGATGGACATTTGGACGATCCATAATGATGTCTGTACATTAATTAATGTTAATTAAGCGTATGTTAGCATACTTTTTCATAACAAAAAATTTATTTATTAGTGTTGTTTGAGATTGTAAGGAGCATTATATAACTATATGAAGTATTTTTTACTTATCGTTTATTTAATTCATACCGATTTATACATTAGTAATTTAGATTTAACAATAAAAATTCGGCAAATTCTCCTTTGTACTGACAGTTATTCAAATTTTTATTCGTCAGTTAGAGATACCTACAATATTTATCTAGTTTTAATTCTCGGGATATATTAAATATTTTATTAATTAATTTGATACCAATTATTAATTAATAACGGTTTATACGTTATTGTTTTAGGTTTTGCTTATAAAAATTTGGCAGAATATCCTTTGTACTGACAACTATTTAAATTTTAATTCTTCAGTTATAGAACTCTATATTATTTTAATTTTTGAACTTAGCGGGATATTTAAAATAGTTAATTAATTAATTAGATGTGAAGTATTATTTATTATTTAATTAATCTATAAATTGTTTTACGTTTGTTTTTTGGATTTCATGACAAAAAATCGACAGAGTATCCTTTGTACTGTCAATTACTAAATTTTTGTTCGACGGTCAAAGAATCCTAAAATATGTTATTAGTTTAACTTATATGGCAAGTAAAGTAGGAATTTAATAACCAAAGTAAGAATCAAAAAATTACTTTTAGGGCAAACAAATAAAGTAGTCAATATTTAACTAACAATTAATATTTACATTCAATTATATAAATACATTCAGTACTATTAATAAATAACAAAATTCACAAAATTATTCAATTAAATAATGTTCAGCAAAATTAATAAATAACAAAAAAATGGCTAAATTTCAAATTCGGCAAGTTGACAAACACCAATAAATATCGCAAATTATACAAAAATTATAACTATTCCTAATTTTTTTAATTAGAATTTAAAAAAAAATTGAATTCTATTTTATAATTTCTACGACTTACCAAAAAAAAAAAAGTTGCACAAAAGTTCCGAAATAAAGTGCACATTAGCTAATACACATGTAATATACATAATATAAATAATTAATACGGAGAAAAGTGTTAAGAAATACCTAAATTTTAAAGATTTTTGGAAAGTTTGAATACGTATTTGGACCACTGTTTCTCAAAATTCGACCACCTACTTTGTTTTACGCCACAAATAGATCTTCAATCTTCGAAAAAATGAAATATGCGCTTTTTATGGGACCTTTATGGGCTCTAATATGGGAAGAGAATTTTAAAATGTGGGAGGGGGGAGGGGGGAGGGGGAGGGGG
>MCJB01001940.1:0-22887 GCA_002018475.1 Nicotiana obtusifolia
TCAAGATCTTTCCATACCTGCATTGCATAAAGAAGCTGTGAAAGAAGTTCATAAAGATCAAGTTCAAACACATTCCTAGGATCCAGAATGAGTTTGTCGGCACTTTCGCAACTTTGTTGTCCATGATCCAGCATCCAAATAAGAATTTCATCGACCTAATTGAGATAGAGGTCCGGGATCATCATGCGTACTGTTTTCATGTAGATGAAGAGCCAGACGGTAAGCCATGGTACTACGACATCAAAAGGTTCCTTGAAACAAGAGAGTGCCCAGAGAATGCCACCAATGGTCAGAAGTAAGCACTCGGAAGGCTAGCAAATCACTTTTTCCTCTACGGGGAAGTCCCATATAGGAGGACCCCAGACACGGACCTGTTAAGATGTGTAAATGTTGCTGAAGCAACCACATTGCTCAAAGAAATACATGCAGGGACATGCGGACCTCACATGAACAGCTTTTACCCTAGCTAAGAAGATTTTAAAGGTCGGATACTTTTGGATGACCATGGAAAGTGATAGCACTCACTACGTACAGAAGTATCATCAGTGCCAGATCCACGGGGAATTCATCTGGGTTCCACCTAATGTGTTGAACGTAATGGGTTCAAACTTGGTCATTCACCTCTTGGGACATGGACGTGATCAAACCCATAGAGCCTGCTATATCAAATGGACATTGTTTCATCTTGGTATCCATTGGCTACTTCACCAAATGGGTCGAAGCTTCTATATACAAAGTCGTCAAGAAGAAAGTAGTGGCAGATTTTGTCTATAACAACATAGTCTGCTGATTTGGGATATCAGAGTCAATCATCACTGACAATGCAGCCAATCTCAACAGTGATCTCATGAGGGAGATTTTTGAGAAGTTCAAAATCGTCCACCGTAACTCTACAACCTATAGACCGCAAATGAATAGAGCAGTTGAAGCAGCCATCAAAAACATTAAAACAATCCTACGAAAGATAGGGGACAACCGCAGGCAATGGCATGAGAAGTTATCCTTCACCGTACTGTGTTATCGGACCACCAAGAGGACATCCACTGGGGCAACGCCATACATGTTGGTGTATGGAAAGGAAGCTCTGATACCCGCAGAGATCGAGATACCATCTTTGAGGGTCATTCAGGAAGCAAAGTTAGACGAGGCAGAGCGGGTACGGGTCAGGCAAGAGCAACTCATGCTCATTGATGAGAAGAGAATGGACATTGTGCCATGGTCAGCTGTATCAAAATAGGATGGCTAATGCATTCAAAAAGAGGGTGAAACCTTGCCAATTTACAGCAGAGGAGTTGGTTTTGAAGAAATATTCCCTCATCAAGAAGAAGCCAAAGGAAAGTTTGCGCCAAATTGGCACGGTCCGTACGTGGTCCATCGATTATTATCGGGAGGAGCCTTGATCTTGGCAGAGATGGACAAAAGATCAACATGAAGCCTATCAACTCAGATAAAATCAAGAGTTACTATATTTGAAGACAGTAGAGCTAGGTTTTGGATTGTAACATAACTATGCCCGACCTGACTTCCCACTGTGGGATACGTAGGCAATCCACGTAGGGTCCGGTCTCTCTCCCCCTCTTCTTTTGTAATAGGAAATCAAAATATCATTTTGTATGTATTCGAAACTACGCAGCGACTTGATTTCCTTTGGCAGGAATACGTAGGCAATCCTCATCGGATTCAGTCATCTATTATAATTAAACTATGTTCTGGCCTAATTCTATTTGGATACATAGGCAGTCTGAGTCAGACTCGGCCATTTCATTTTTAAATCTCATCATTCTGCATCTATTGTAATCAAACTACGTTTTGACTTGATTCCATTTGGATACGTAGGTTGTCTGCATCAGGCCTTCATCATCATAATTTCTTTACCATTACCCACGAACTACGTTTAGACCTGATTCTATTTCGGGTACATAGGCAACCTGAAAAGGTTTGGTCACAACCCTAGGAAAACTTTTATAACACATTAATTTAGATTTGGACACAATCGCGACAGCAAGAAACTACGTCATCAAAGACATCTCGAGGAATCGACATTAACGGGATAGAATCTTCCAGAAACAACGTTCGCGTCTAAGGGAATTTCTAAACATGTCATAATCGGAAACGACGACATTTGCCATAAAATAAATGATTTTCAAAAAATGTTTTCTAAAAGCTATCATTCCACCTACCAAACTTCATGGCACAACCTCACCAGACCCGGGGTAAAGCCAAGACTACGGTCGACACAAACCGACATCTCCCCTGCAAAGAATTTTTCTTTGAACGCAGGATTGACAGGATACAAGGAAACGCTGGGGCACGCTAGGGCAATGACAGATCCGCTACTCTATTATAACTGTCATCTCTCTTTCATTACTCAATTTTTTTCTCATATAATTGAGACTAACTCTCAAATCCTTTGCAGGTATTCTAGAACCAGACCGCCGATACGATCGGGGCATATTGTAAATAGCAAACCATCTACTCAATCAAGCAGAGCACTTCGTATATAGCGAGCCGCTGGCCCCGCAGACCAGAGCCGTGTATATAACCAACTGTCAACTCAATCAATCAGCGCGTTCAGTAAAAATTGAGTCGTCGGCTTTGCCAATAAAAGCCCTGACATAGCAAACGGTTCCGCTTCGCCAACAGGAGCGTTGCGCACCACCACTCCTCCGCATCGGAGATTACTAGTAGATAGTCATAAACCCCGTCACAATGTTCTGCCGATCCACGGTCGCTATTAGTTTGCAATCAAGAGTATCTATTGGGCATGCTCCTTATTTCTGTATTTTAATGTTTTGACGTTTTTCTCATGCAGCTTGCAGGCATGATTATATTTTTCAAGTCAGAAACTCCCATCGTGCGGAGATACTTTATATTTCGATGCAACTACTCCTATCGCGCAGAGATACATTCTACATATCAAGTCAATCACTACCATCACACAGAGATACATTCTATATTACAAGTCAACTACTCCCATCGCGCGGAGATACTCCCAACGTAAGGAGACTTAATGCTTCGACAGCTGCAGAACGGTACACAGCCCAGCTAACAGTCGAGTCAAATTCAAGTATCCCGTCATCCCGATCCCAAATAACACTTAGCCAAGAGCCAGGCATCATCATTCCTGCATCATTTACATCATACATCTTAACATATCTGCATAATGATAAATGGGTATATGTGTATTTTATTTTTACAGGAACAAACATCGTGACGTGAAACCTTTTCTAAGCAGCAAACCAAGCTACAACACCATGAGGGACAACAAACTCATAAGCGGGCCAAGAATCCAAACTCAAACTCAATAGAGACAGTGGAACTCTAATTCATCAAATCTTTCAAATCAAGCCACAATTCAGAGCTATTATGCGTACCAAATCTTTCGTCTGCGATACTGTGGCAACTTCTGCGAGCATAACCCTCTCCAAATCATCACTCCTGATCCTCATAAGCACTAGGTATGCAAGTAATTCAAAGCCAGAATCAGCCTCAACTCTTCAAAATTCTCCCGGAATTTTCCTTAACTCCTCCCTTAATTCTACAACTACTCCTATCGCGTGGAGATACATTCTACATTTCAAGTCAATCACTACCATCACGCAGAGATACATTCTACATTACAAGTCAACTACTCCCATCGCGCGGAGATACTCCGACGTGAGGAGACTTTATGCTCTGATAGTTGCAGAACAATACACAGCCCAGCAAACAGTCGAGTCAAATTCAAGTATCCCGTCATCCCGATCCCAAATAATAGCTAGCCAGGAGCCAGGCATCATCATTCCTGCATCATTTACATCACATCTTAACATATCTACATTACGATATATGGGCATATGCGTATTTTATTTTTACAAGAACAAACATCGCGACGTGAAACTTTTTCTAAGCAGCAAACCAAGCTACAACGCTATGAGGGACAACAAACTCATAAGCGGGCCAAGGATCCAAACTCAAACTCAACACAGACAGTGGAACTCTAATTCATCAAATCTTTCAAATTAAGCCGCAATTCTGAGCTATTATGGGTACCAAATCTTCCGTTTATGATACTGGGGCAACTTCTGTGAGCATAACCCTCTCCAAATCATCACTCCAGAACTACATGAGGCCCGATCCTCGTAAGCCCTAGGTATGTAAGTAATTCAAAGCCAGAATCGGCCCCAACACTTCAAAATTCTCCTGGAATTTTCCTTAACTCCTCCCTTAATTCTACAACTCATAATCTTCCTTAATTCCATATGTCATTCTTACAATGTATGCCTAAAGTCGGTACAAAATTGGCCTTGGTTCAATTTTTTTGCCCGAAAACTTTTTCATCGTCTCCGATCAAAGAAGGGCTGCTGTTGACGATCAATTTTGGCCCTCCTTTTTAAAATTAATTTATTTATACTAATTAATTTTCAATAAATATGTTTAAAGATATTCTCTAAATTAATAATACTTATTTTTAAGTAATTAATAGTGTTAATTAGTAATTTAGTAACTATATAATTATAAAAAAATTATATTTACTATTTTACCATTTTTAAACTATTAAAATAATTTTAATATTCATTACATAGGTATATAATTAATTTAATGAAGCTATTTCTCAATTTTTGGCAACATAGCCTTTATTTCAAAATAGATTCGAAATCAGTGTAGTAAATAGGAAAATAAGATATTTTAGTGATTAATTAACTAATTACAGTAATTAGTAATGTATTTTCTTTCTATTACATTTATCAAAATTATTTAAGTTTCTTTAAATTAATTTTAAATGACTAAACACTAAAATGGCTATAATTGCAAAGATCCAATCAAATACAAATTGGTTGTTTGTTAAATTAAAACCAGCCCAAGCAATTGGCCCAATCCCCCACCTTAACTAGTCCAAATTCCCTCACCAACCTAGGTTGGCGATCCACAACCTCCTCTCTAAGTCAATTCGATTGCGCCACGTACACCATTTTCCACACTCATAAAGTAAGCACAAATAAATTTGGACCGCTGATCCAACTCATCAACAGTCCACAATTTATTCCAATTTTCTCTTTTACTTTAATTCCAACTAAAACTTCATCCCCACCGTCAAAATACAAGAATCCGGCAGCCACCAAAATTCCTCATTAAAACCCTTTAATGCCCAACTTTTCAGGGTTGTTAATCATTATCTCTCTATCTTAAACCTAAAAACCAACCCCAATCCCCCTAATCCTAAATCATTTCCCCACATACTCAGCACCCTCCCCCCCCCCTCCATTTCCCCTTCCTCTTTCATTTCTCTCAACACCACAGACTCATCAATCAAAGAATCTTGCACTAATTAGTGCAAGGTCATGAATCATGACCGGAAATCATCCCTTCTGCCTTCATTACCCATGATTCTTGCTGAATCTTTGCCCATTTCATCTTTGGAATTCAAATTCCCCAAATCCAAAAATCCTAGCATATAAATGAAACATCATATCTCCAGATTTCTCTTGTGTTATGTTAAATTGAAACATGCAAGGAGCTTCTTCGGAGTCTCATGATGAAGATTCTATACCCAGAGGTCAAATGCAGTGACCTCTGGGTTTCTGAGCTTTGTCCCATAATTCTGCCTTCAACGGTCATCATATCTCCTTCCAGGTAAAATCCCTATTGTTTTTCCTCTCTTGTTCTTCAATTTTCACCCGTCTTTGCTTGCATCATCTGGTAGTCGTCATTTTTCGCTACCACTTTTTGAATCTGCCGAGACCCCAAGGCATTGAATACCTCTATAAATAGGGGTTTCAATGCTCTCACCTAACAACACCTAACAATCTAAGAAAAACAATCTAATACGAGTTTGCAAAGTCTATCAGAAACCTTAGTTTCTAACTGATTCTTTATCTTCCTCTCTTTCCGGTTCTGAGTTAAATTCGTTGGTATTTGTTAGAGCTTTGGTTACTAAATGGCTAACAAGAATCCTTGTTCGGTTTGCTGCTCAAAGGAAGGTCAGTGAGCCTCGACCCTTCCTCTCTTTCAATCACTTAATTAGAATCATGCTTATTCTGTTGTTTTCTGTTAATTAACTCTGCTTATGATATGTTACAATTAGTTATCTCTACCTTAATGTATTTTTAATTAGTTTATGATCGATTATCAAACTTTGGAGTTGTATGTTTCCTTAACAATCTGAAAATAAACCATGTACTAGTCAGCTACTCTAGTAATCGTAATGAATGTGTCTTTGAATTAAGTAGTCTATGTGCTACTGAGTTTCTGTAATTAACTAAGAACTTTAATGATCCTATATACCTATCTTGACTTTAGACCTCCCTGATGTTCTACTATGGCCTTCATGTATGCTATACTAATTTGCCTTGGTGTTATTTACATTTGAAATGGTTTACTAGATAAACTAAACTAAAATGGATATGAACCTTTAAATGATGAAAACAATGTTGTCATCTTAGTTTGGGTATATCAGCTTATGTCATTTGAGTTAATTTCTTCCTTCTAACGTGCTTTTATGATTCTATAGTACTTGAATGATCAGTATAAATGGTTTCTCTCCATTTTCATAACTACCGATCATTCATAATCACCGATGAGTTTCCCATGTACAAAATGATGCTTAAACTAGACTAAGCATTAATGAACTTGTACAGTTATTCTTGTGTGCATCCTGTCAGTTGTTACTCACTTAGCTTAAGTTATGCCTTAGGGATGGAACTAAAATTGTGTGTGCTATGGCTGAGGATTAATTGTTATGTTGATAGGCCTAACTGAACTTCACCATGATTAAATCATCACTCTTAACCTGTATAGTTGAATTAGGTCTACTTCATATAAGATTTTCATTGTTTCTGGACTTCTATAGTGATATTGTTAGTCTGATTCCATAATGTTTGACACCTAATCATGCTTGTAATATTGTAACCCTATCAGAATGTCCCATGTATACACTTCAATGCTATCTCTTCAGTTTCCTGGACCCAGCTGGTTCTTAAACAACCCTTCTGTTTGTCCTTCATCCTTATGTCCATGCTCTCATAACATTGAAACTTGTTAAGCTTATTGTGATTGACCAATAGACTTAAGATAAACCTTTTGATGCTATCTATTCTTCTTGAGTATAATACAATGCCTTAATGCTAATGAGCCTAGTATGAATGAGATATTTCTTTAGATATCATGTCATTTATTTAAGTAAAGACCAATTTGTCTTCTTAAGTATCCTTGTTAATACTCTTTAAAGATTCTGAAAGGGACTGTTAACTCTTATACGCAGTGAGAAATGAAGTGTTAATCTGTGTGTACACTTTCACTAAGTGTGGACATGGCTAAGATAAATGACTGTAGTGAAGAACTTCCATAAGTATGCATTTGCTAATAGGATTAGTAAGGTTAATGTACATGTATCTTCTCTATCCCTCAAATCAGATGACTAAATTGTTTGAGTTCCTGAAAATAGCCTTTTCAATATTCTTATCATTTGTCTGCACCTGTAACTGATTTCTTTGAGTACTCTTGAGCATGTTAAAGGTGTATGACAGTGTACCACACTTGTGTCTAGGCTATGAGCTCCCTGGTATTATATTCTGAACAATTTATGTAAGAAGTGTACATGTTTAAACCTGTGTATTGTTATTATAGTTGTATTGAAACTTACAATGGATGCCTCATTGGCACTTAAACCTGTAGGGAAGAGTAAGTGTGAGTGCTTAGGGGTATTTAGGAGTGACATTTAGTTTGTGATTGAGATATTCTCTCTGACACAAGCACTGCTCAGGTCCCCGAGACCCTTGTGAACTTTGAAGTGCCAGAGATCCAAATGGTATCTTGGCCATGAATGAAATTTTACCTTAAGCTCTTAATCATTTATATTTGCTAATCTCTTTAGTGTTAGTGTTGAGTGAAAGAAAAGGCTTCACTTACATGAATAGAATTTGAATCTAAAGCTACCAAGGATAGGTGATAGCCATAACTGGAACGCGTGTACATCTTCAATGCCAACTCCCACCATACACAGCAACATCAACTCCAAGATCTGCACGTAAGGTGCAGAAGTGTAGTATGAGTACAATCGACCCCATATACTCAACAAGTATCCTAACTAACATCGGCGAGGTGAAAGAAGCAAGAACTATAAATGATACTCACTAACACCTGTATAGTTCAAAATTTCAATAAGTATAGAACAGATATATTATCAAATCAGAAAATCTCAGGTGCAACCACCTTGATGCTCACAATTCTTTGTTTTAAACTGTTTTTCTCAATCATCAATCCAGCATATAAGGAAGATATGCAAGTAAATCAGGTAAATAGTCAAGGAAATTGCAAGTAAAGATGAAATGCAATAATCACATATTAGTCTGTTGTGGTGCGCAACCTGATCCAATAATAGTAATTAGCTCTCGCAGAGCTCACATCAACCAGAAACCCATCGGTTTCTCGCAATTCGCGTGTATACCATCAAGAGAGAAACATGAGAGGGTGACCCTAGGGGGGTGGATCCGTATCCACACGTTGTACGGATAACTCACATGCTGCACGGACAACTCACGTGCTAATAATATCAACAGCACGGACAATTCACGTGCTATAATATCAATACCTGGATTTGCACGGACAACTCATGTGCTGCACGGACAACTCAGGTGATGCACAGACAATTCACATGCTAATGATATCAATCTGAGGACAAGTCACGTATTGCACGGACAACTCACGTGTTAATATCACAATCCGCCAGGCGTGGTCACATGCTCAACAGCACAATCTGTCCAGCATGGTCACAGACATAACAGCACAATCTGCCCGATGTGGTCACAAGCATCCAGTCCAAATCATATCACACAGAAGCAAATACACAAGAATACATGTATGTGATCAACGAATATCAGATTTCATGCTCCGGGACTAGTATAAGTGACATGATAAAGTGTTTGTATGTGCAAAGTGTGTAATCATAGCTCAAATCGATAATTTCATCACAGAAATAATAATTTCCAAGTTTATTCAAGGAATTAGATTCTTCTTAACCTCAAACATGGTTCAAATAGTTCACAACAATATTACAAAAAAGAGAAACATCATAGCTTAGAGCTTAACAGTCAATTCTAGGCATATCATAGCCTAAGCACTACCTAGAGTATGGATAAATACCCTGATTCTCGCACATGGGCTCAAACCCCACTCATATACGCACCCATAGCACATAGCTATCACAAATAACGAGCAACTAGTGTCTCAACCAAGTTTAGATAAGATACTTACCTCAAAAAAGCCAAAATAATTACCGAGCAAGCCAAACAACTCTCTAAAAATGCCATCCCGCACGTATCAAATCTCTGAACGGCTCAAAACTAGCCAAAAGCAACTCAAAGACATCAAATAATGCGTAAGAAAACAATTCCAAATGATAATGGTCGAGTCTTTACACATTTACTAAAGATCAACCTAAAACTCAAACCTGGGCCCGAACCTTTGAATTCGAAAAAACTCACAAAATCTGACAACACATTCAATTATAAGTCCAACCATATAATTTTCACTCAAATATGACTCCGAATCGATGTTCAGAACTCAAAAATTTTACTTTAGGAAAGTTTACAAACCCCCAATTTCTCTATAAAACTTATAATTTAAATACCAAAACCGAAGATAGATTCATGAAATATAATCAAAACCAAGTAGAAAATACTTATCCCAATCCATATGGTGAAAATCGCTCCAAAATCGCCCTAATTCGAGCTTCATAGCTCAAAATATGATAAAATAAACTCAAAATCCCGAAATTTAATGTTTTAATGCACTGCCAGTGGTCCTTCTTCGCGATCACGGTCACAAACCTCACAATCGCGACCAAAATTTTCCATCATAGTTTTTACCTTTCGCAATTGCGGCCATTTTCCCGCGATCGTGATGAACAAATTTCATTACATTCTTAAACTCTTTCCGCCTGTAGTAGAACGATCATAACTTTTTGCACAAAATTCCAAATGATAAATGATAAATGATTTGATTTTTGAAAACTAAAAACAAAGGGCTGTAACTTTCCTTTTTGAATCATGGCCAAATTCCTTATAGATTAGAAGATATAACTTTCAAAATTAGCTTAGTGCCAGCAGAATTTCTTCTTCGCGATCTCGAATCTTCCTCCGCGAACGCAATTCACAATTAAATTTTTTCCATTTTACTCTTCGCGATCGCACCCTATTATCCACAATCGCGATTTACATCCCTATAACAAAAAATCAACAGTTGAAAATGACCTAAAAATAGTTCGAAACCACCCCGAAACTCAACCGAGCCCCTCGGAACCCCGTCTGAATATACCAATAAGTCCCAATAATGACACGGACCTATTCGAGGCCTCAAATCACACAAAACAATGTCAAATCCACGAATCGTCGATCAAGATCAATCTCTTAGGTTCATAAATTTCAAACTTCGAACCAAGCATCCCATTCAAGCCTAACCAATCCAGAATGAATCCAATTTTTTCATACAAGTTCCAAATGACATAAAGAACCTATTCCAACTCTCGAAAAAATAATTCAAACCCGATATTATCAAAGTCAACTCTCCGTCAAACTTATGAACATTCCAAACCTTCAAATTTCCAACTTTCATCAATTAGTGCTGAAACCTTCTAGAAACATCCAAATGCAAATCCGAGCATACGCCCAAGTCCTAAATCACTATCCGGACCTAACGGAACCATCGAAACTCCAATCCGGGGTCAAATATATAAAAGTCAAACTTGGTCAACTCTTCCAACTTAAGGCTTCAAACATGAAAATCATTCTTCCAAACTAATTCCGAATCACCAAAAAACCGAAACCGACGATACACACAAGTCATAATATATGATACGGAGTTACTCAAGACTTCAAACATCTGAACGGATTGCAAATGCTCAAAACGACCGATTGGATCATTACATTTATAGTTAATGGTTGTTATACACATATAACAACATTTGAAGTTTAAATATACTTTGGCTGTTATAAACAAAAATTATCCAAAAATCAACTTCAAATTTAAATACTCAAAAAATATGTAAATTTTACTAATCAAATATTAGAAAGAGCTAATAAATTATTGATAAATTTGTAACTAAACATATAAAGAGTTAAACTCTAAAGCATATATTTTAAAGCCACTAGAAGATTAAATTCTTTCAAGATTGATGAAAACACTCCGTAATTGTAGCTTGTTTCATAGATTTTAGTCTCTTACTAGCGATATGATGCTTGAATTAGCAAAAATTTGTGTCCAGACTTTCAGCAAAAGGAAACCTAATAGCTTTTCCTTGAAGGCAATCTAAGAGGCTAACTGTTGAATCTTCTATCTCGGTTCAAGTAGCAGTAGGTTGAGCTAAAAATATTTAAATTTATTATTAGTGGCTTATTAGAGATGCTACATGGATGTTATAGAGGGGTAATTTTACAAAGAGTGTACTGCTATTAAGATGAATGTTGCTTTTATAGGTAAAAAACTAGGTAAAATATAACATAAAAGATCAGTTCCGAAAATATTTTTGGCTTTTATAATAAAAATCTTTTATATGTGAATACTATTATACAGAGGTCTAACTATATTCAATTATATAACGCCAACTTTTTTCTAATAAATTTCAATTCCTATTATATGTTGTCATCTCTTTTTCAGAACTTTTAAGTTAAGACCTGGGCTAAAAGATGACCGAAATCAAACTCACTCGAATTGGGCCGGCAACTGATGCAGCCTCACCATTCTTTTTTTTAATTTTTTTCTTCTCTAGTCTTTCATTACAGTTTATAAACCTCGTAAACCCTAAGCCAATCCCTTTCTTTATTCCCCCATTCGGAGATAGAAGATAGACAAAACAGGGCGCGAGAGAGAGAGAAGTGAAAGGTTGAGTGGGTTGTACATGGCGTTGTACCTCTTATACGAGTCCGCATCCGGGTACGCTCTGTTCTTGGCACATGGGCTTGACGAAATCGGCCAGAACACTGAGGCAGTTCGAAACTCAGTTACCGATCTCAACCGCTTTGGGAAAATCGTAAAACTTGCTGCTTTTAGTCCATTTGAATCTGCTCTTGATGCCCTTNACCAATGCAATGCTGTCTCTGAAGGTCAAGACCTGTAAATGCGATTCAATTTATTATTTGGCTGTAAAAATTTAATGTTATCCCTCTTTGGGTGTCTTGCATGTGTAGTTATCTGTACTACTTTGCTTAAAATAGTCATCTAGTGTTTGTTTTTCAGCACAGATAAAAATTGGCTTAAACGAGTAGAAGTTAAAGCAATAACTCTAAAACTAGTTGTGGTAATATCTCGTTTCATTGTAATATCATGCCTAGAAGAGTGTATTCCTAAGCATTTTATCATAAATTGAGTAGTCTTATGCCAACTGTCAACACAACTCTCATCCTTCCTCCTTTATTGGATCTTCTGATGCGCGTTAGCATAAGATGCTGTGTGAAAAAGGGGAATTACTGTGATTAGGTTGCATCTTGAAGAAAGTAAAAGTTGTCATTTTTATTTTCCACCAATACTTTAGTTGTGGTCAGGAAGTAGATAATTATGCTGCTTTCATTAAGTTACGGATTCTTATAGGTTGTTTCGTTTGTATTAGATAGTTTTTCAATGCCTAGAAGCGAAAAAACTAGAAAATAATGACATGATGGATGAACATAAATGTTTCCTACTAGCTGAGATTCTTTGGATTAGCAGTAGAATACAGGAAATGTAGGGGCAGAAATTGTGGGGTCCTCTGTGCTAGAATTCTTATTCCCTTACCTTTGTTGATCAAGTTTATTGGCGTGACTGGGTTTTAACAATTCGCATGACTTGTCTGTCAGGGCAAATGACTGATGAGCTAAGGAACTTTTTGGAGCTTACTCTCCCAAAAGTTAAGGAGGGTAAGAAGCCTAAGTTCTGCCTAGGATTGGCAGAGCCTAAGCTCGGGTCACATATTCATGAAGTGACTAAGTTTCCCTGCCAAAGCAATGAGTTTGTTCTTGAATTTTTACGTGGAGTGCGCTTGCATTTTGACAAGTTTGTTGAAAACCTAAAGGTTTGTATTGTAACTTGAATCTTTCTTCGGCTGTTTGCAATATTTTGCAGTTGGGCACTGTGTGTCTTACAAGTTTAAACATGCTGCATAGACGTGACTTGTTACTTATTCTTTTCCCTGTTTCTTGTGTAGTCTGGTGACCTGGAGAAAGCCCAACTTGGCCTGAGTCACAGTTACAGCAGAGCAAAGGTTAAGTTCAACGTCAATCGTGTTGACAATATGGTTACTCAGGCTATTGTCCTTCTTGATACTCTTGATAAAGATATAAATACCTTTGCAATGAGAGTCAGGTAAGTTCTTCCTTTGTGTATAGTCTTGGTTTACTTGATACTGTCATCTTCCACAATTGTTTAGGTAATGCATTTAAACTTTTTTATGGGCATGATTCCATAGTGTCCATGTGCATGTGCTACTTTCTTAGAGACTTGATATATGCTTGTAACTGACTTGCTGTCTTCCCCCTTCCAGTTTATCTCGTAACTGAAATAGATTAAACCACCATGTATGCCTCTGTTCAGTATCCAAACCAATTGCAGTATAGGATATGTGTGCTTGTGCATGTGTATAATATTACTTGAAGACCATCTTCCTGCCAATTCCCATTCGTTTTGCATTTGTTTACTGTCATGGTTTTCTGTCAAATGATTATGCAGAGAATGGTACTCATGGCATTTCCCAGAGTTAGTGAAGATTATCAATGACAATTATCTATACGCTAAAGTTGCAAAATTCGTTGATGACAAATCCCAGTTGTCCGAAGACAAATTTGCCGACTTAACAGAAATAGTTGGAGATGAAGATAAAGCAAAAGAAATTGTAGAAGCTGCCAAAGCATCCATGGGTATGACATCCTTTAGCAAGCTATAGAGAGGATGTTAATACATTTTATTTACCTCTGTCCCTCTAATTTTCAGGCCAGGATTTGTCCCCAGTTGACTTGATTAACGTCAAGTTATTTGCACAGAGAGTAATGGACCTTGTTGAATACAGAAAGAATCTTTATGATTATCTGGTCACTAAAATGCATGACATAGCACCAAATTTGGCTGCTCTGATTGGTGAAGTCGTTGGTGCCCGTTTAATTTCTCATGCTGGTAGTCTCACAAATCTGGCAAAGTGCCCCTCTTCTACCCTTCAGATCCTTGGTGCTGAGAAGGCACTTTTCAGGTAATGAACATTTCTTATAAATGTTTCACGCATCTTCATCTTCTTGCATATCTGAGATTTTGCCTAGGCCCAATTTCACAAAATTATTAGGTGCACGTATGTGGCTTTATATATTTCTTGGTTACTTGGCCCATTGCATGATTTACTTCTTTTTAAATCACATCCCAAGTTTCACTTTCTCCCTCTTTTTTCTTTTTCCCCTCAGAGCCTTGAAAACCAAAGGGAATACACCAAAATATGGTCTCATATTTCATTCTTCCTTCATTGGCCGTGCAACTGCTCGTAACAAGGGTCGGATGGCTCGTTTTCTTGCAAACAAGTGCTCTATTGCTTCCCGTCTTGACTGTTTCTTAGGCAAGTCTCAGTAAGGGTGTACAAGTTACGATCAGTTGCTTAAAGTTTATTTCCTACGCAATTGTTATTTATCTTTAACTTTTGGTTTTTTCATGTGCAGACAAAAGCACTACTGCTTTTGGAGAGAAACTCCGCGAACAAGTTGAGGAGCGACTAGACTTTTATGACAAGGGGGTTGCACCTCGTAAAAACCTAGATGTAATGGAAGCTGCTATTGAAACGGCCGAAGACAAAGGTGTGTGTTTTTACTTTTGAGATAGGATTGAGGTAAAATATGAAGTTTGAACGTTCTGAAAATGAAACGCCACTTCTGTAGGAGTAGAAGGGTAGGACATCCGTCCTCTTTTAGGCTATAGGAGAAATGTATGCATGTGTGTTTGTACATTCACGTGTACGTACATATACATGTACAAACTGTATGGTATGCAGTGGCGAAGCCACATGGTTACGAGAGTGATCAACTACCCTTCGTCAAAAAATTGTACTGTGTATATAGATAAAATGTTACATTTTAGAGGTATATAACACATATTGAACACCCTTTGTCGGGATCTTTTTTCACTTCTTTCAAATTTGAATACCCTTGGGTAAATTCCTAGCTTCGCCAGTGATGGTATATATGTGCATGTATGTATTATAGGATATACAACTAAGAGTATATTACATTGACATGTCATTCAAACTAGAGGATGTGTTTGAGCCCATGTGTTATGCACTAGAATACCTAGACAGTGCACAATTTTCTTATGTTGTACTGGTTGATACAAGTTGTGCTGGAGTTGTGTTGCTGAGATGCTTGTTTGATAAATGGCCCCCAAATTATTATATGCATGAATGCTTCCAGCGGAGTAACATGGACATATTTCTTGGCTGGACATCACTTTAGCTCCTTTTGCTTAGCATCATCTGCTGGATCGTCATTTTTATTTCTCCAATAAGATGTATTGATCCTTGGTGCTGCTAATTTTTCTGATGCAGACATGGATGTTGATGAGGCAGCTAATGAAGCTTCGACAAAGAAAAGCAAGAAAAAGAAATCAAAAGCTGAGATAACGGAAGGTGGACAAACAATGGATGAGGATAAACCATTTGTTGATAGAAATGGTGATGCCTCTGAAGAGCCCAAATCCGAAGAGAAAAAGAAGAAGAAGGAGAAGCGGAAATCAGAACAGGAGCCAGAGCATGAAGAGGATCAGACTGCAGGTAATGTGAACGGTATGAGTGAGGATGGAACAGCAAAGAAGAAGAAAAAGAAGAAGAGTAAGGAAGAAAATGGAGAGGAACTCCCTGCTGCAAGTGAAGGTAAAAAGAAAAAGAAGAAGTCCAAGGCCCAAGATGATGAATAAATCTGTAAGGTCTTGGCCACCTGATTTAAGCCATGGCAGGCTTCATTACTTTCACACCTCCTATTCACCTCTGCAGAATAGTATGTACGTCCCATTTTGGTTCACTCCTAGGTATTTTGTACTATTATTTTTGTAGTTTATGGTTAGCATCTTTGAACAAAATTACTGTTGCTAGAGAACTGTTGCAACGTTCTGTCTTCTCTGATTGATGTGCAGTTGGTTTCATCTTTACTAGTTTGGAGTGTCCCGTTGTTGCCTTGTTGGTGTGCGCTTTAGGGCTGTACACTTTTAGCCAATTCCATATACATTGTGCCCCCTTTTCCAGCTCAGTCACCGTTGAAAAATTAACATCCTCTTTATATCCTTGTTTACATTCTCTTCCTCAGTGTTCTAGTGAACGAGGCACTGAAATATGCTATGATCCGTCCAGGAGTATCTGTACATAGAGAAGAAAATTATTCTACTTTTCTTATCATACAGTAAATATTAATCTACTTGATTGTGTAAGATAGTTAGGATGAACTGGAGGCGTTATTTGGCATTAGGGGTGTACAAAAGAAACTGACAAAGCGCATCAAACCGATAATTCGAGACAAATCGAGAAAAAAAAATTCAACTATGGTTTGGTTTGGTGTTGGAAAAAAAATCCGACCATAATTGGTTTGATTTGATTTTAACTAAAAAAGGTTAATTCGAAATCAAACCAATCCGACATTTTATATATATACAAGTTTTAAAAATATTTATTGCAATGCAATTTATGAATATTTCTTAAATTTTATCATAGTTCTCTTTCAATTTATTATTTCAAATTTGGACTTAGTATTTTTAAATGGTCCAATATGTTATATAGCCTATAAATATTAGTAACTCAAATAAAATTCAAAGCAAAACAAATTCAATATTAATGCTAACAAAAGAAATTCAATAATTATTGGATATATGTTTTTTTAGTTTTGCATTGGTTTAGACAATGAAAATGCATAACTTATTAGTCGTGTCTATTAGTCATACTTATTCCAGTGTGACTTAATTTTAGATTATGTTCATTTTTATTATGACTTATTACTTAGCTATATTTGTTTTATACGATTTTAATATCTTTATTGTTGAATATTTTAGTACAATGTCATGACTCATCTCACGTTATTTTATTTTATTTTGTTGGATAACACCTTATATAGTCGTATCCTATTAGGAATAAAGAAATATTTGGAGCACAAGTTGCATATTTTATGCTACAAAGATTTTACAGGAAAAAATCCTGAAAAAATCGAGAAAACCAAAAAACCCGAGATTGAAAAACCTGATTTTTATTGGTTTGGTTAGATTTATAGATTTCAAAATCCGCCAAATTGATTTGATTGGATAATTAAAAAATGCGAGCGAACCCGGCCTATATACACCCCATTTAACATGAAATATTGGCTTTACTTTGGAAATAAAGTTATTTTGTCCAGTAATTTTAGACCCTATGAGATTTAAGGAAGACTTATAATGTCCCCACATATCTCCCAGAATAAGTAGTACTATGAAGGAAGAGCGTTTATCAGTAAAAATATATAAAAGTGCACTCTATTTAGTTCGTAATTCAACTTTCGACAAAAACTACCCAGTTCCCTTAAAAAGAAAAAGAATGATCTATATGGATGGCGAAGCTTGTTATAAACCTTCATCACCCGTACCCGTGTATCTGCTTCTTCCTCCGCCAGTCTACTACATTTTTTTGTTTTTGTTTTTTGTCTCTTAGTTCGTAGTCGTATTTGTTTTTCCTACACAAAGTTAAAATAACATTTCCTTTTCCAAATGGTAAGATATGTTTATGTTGTTTCACTTAGAACTGCTCAATATGTTCTTTTTATTCTTGGTCACATGGTCTCGTCATGAAAAGAAAGAATTATGTCCGATTGATTATAGTAGCATTTTGTTAATTGGTAGGTATTGTCAAGTACCAGAAAATGAAAAAAGTTGTTCTATTTCTGTATTGTATTTTTCATGTAGAAGACGGTTCATGATATTAGTAATACTATTATTAAAAATTTTATGCTTTACGTCAAGTTATAATTATTCGATCTATTTATAAAAGATGAATAATCAGGAGTGGATCCAAGCGCATAATTATGAGTGCTTAAGCACCCACCAAGTAAAAACTTTATTAATTATGCAGAAATTTATTAAAATTTTGGTATATAGACTGAGTTAGCACCCATTGGTCTGGAGGAGCTTTGGCCTAAACATACTTCCTCCGGTTTATAATAATTAATAAGTGGCTTTTTGGTCTTTGGCACATCCCTTAAACAAATACTAATTCCTAGAAAAATGAGATTTTTAACTATCTATACTACATATGAAATTTATTTACTCTCCCTAATCAAGTTTTAACTTAATTACATGGTCATATACATATTACCAATTATACACAAATTATTTTTAAATGAGTATCCCTTGAATGTAGCCTTTTAATTTAGTAAATTCCTTTAAACCCTCACAATACCTTTCTTACGCAGACAAACCCCAATCATAGTTTTTTCTAAAGGATTTTCCTCTTTCTCTCTTTGAAATCAACCCTCTTTCTACATCGATTCTAAAAGGTTTTTTCTTCTAAAGCTCATAATTTTCCCTAACAATCCTTGAAGAAAGGGATTAATTTTGCCATAGCTGGAGTTTGGAGCTTTTATGGGCTTCCTCTTTTCTTGTTGGCGTTCGAATGGCGGGCTAGCAGCAGATGAATATTAATTATTTTGCTCGATTGTTCGAATTAAAATTGTCAATCAATAAATTTTGAAGGTATTTGACTCTCCACCATTGACAGCCATTAAAAAGGTTCAAAGCTTTGAATTCGAATTCGGATTTTCAAAAAATATTTTTTGTTTGGATTGGTTGTTATTGCAAACGATTGGGAATATTCTATGGAGTTTATATCTCGATTTGAGGGTATTTGGTAAGATTAGATTTGATTTTGGCTGTATTTTCATATTGAAATTCGAAGAAGAAGAAGAAGAATAACACATGAGATACATACATACATATACACATATATACATACATACATACATACATACATATACACATATATACATACATACATACATATATATATATATATACATACATACATATACACATATACACATACATATATATACATACATACATATATACATGTATGTATATATATATATGAACGTTGTAGATAAGTTGTAGATAAGTTATATACTGTATAATTAGTTGTATGAAAAAAAATTTAGAATGTACGTTGTTGTAGATATATCAAATTTGTATTAAATTTGTATGAAATTTATTTTAAATTTTTATGTTGATGTACCATACATTATTCTTTTCTTACTCGACTTTTTAAATAAAGAAAAATAGATAATGAATTCCAAATTGACGCATGTGCACTGATTCATATTTGTTTAAACCGAAAAACTTGAATGTTGTTGCAGTAATAGTGACTGATAATGATAATCCATAAGTAACTGATATGATTGCACATGCTAAATTAACTATTAGCGTAAAGTTTTTTTTTAATAAATTTTTTGGAGTTGCGCTACAATATGCTGCTTCGAACTTGCTATTCTGATTCTTGATGGCCCTGAAGTTGAAAACAATGGAAGTGATGACCTGCCATTGATATAACTTGAAAATAAACAATTGATATTGGTTTCTATTTAGGAGGGGGCGGCAAAGAGAGAGAAGAGTTGCGTTAATTATGGCTTAAAATAGGTAATATAAAACTGTAAGGAGTCTTATTGAAAGAGAGTAGAGAGAAAATAGGAAAAAGGATGTAACTAAAACACCTAACTTAAGGTACTAATAATAGATTGTATATATTTCGTAAGTAATCCTTATTTAGGACGGATAATATACAAAATTAGGCCAATTTTAGTAAATAAGTTTTAAATATTGTATAGGAAGGAAAAAAATCCCTTTAATTAATAAGGGAACGATATTTTTTGTGTTTTAGTGTTAATAGCACATATTTTAATAGCTCCAAAGAAATTTTATTTACACAAAACCCCATACTCTTCCTCCCCTTCCTTTCTTTTCCTACCTTCCCCTTTTCCTCCCCCAAACAATCTCGAGAGATGTTAAATATTTCTCACATCTCTCTTGATATTCAAACATCGTAAGCGGTAATTTTTAAAATATTTTTACGAGACATCTTTAGAAATATTTGTGCTGTATCTTCACTTTATTAAATCCCACAACTCTCTTTCTCTCGCATTAAGATTGATAATTTGGATATCTAGCACCTATTGATAGCATGATAAGTGGTCCAAAAATGCCTGGGGAGGGGACATCATCAAGATCTCCTCCCTATTCAACAATAAAAAATAGAACTTGGGTAACCTTTTATTTCACATACATGAGGGCCTCATTCACGCTATCAACAACTCTTTCATCCCTGTCAATAGTGAGAAGGATGACAGCCCCATATGAGGCCTTAATAGTAGTGGGCTATTCTCTTCAAAGTCAACTTATTCACCTTTTTACTCCCGAGGGAGTATTCCCTCAGCCCAAGATACCTCCTTCACATAGATTGAGAAACTAGATGTCCCAAATAAGATCAAATCATTCACCTGGCTCCTAGCTCACTCTAGACTGCCTACCAACAAATATATCCATAACATAGGGCTCCATTTAAACCTTTCTTGCACTTTCTGCAATGACCCTGAGGAATCCATACATCACATGTTCAATGCACTAATACAAAAGCTTTATGGTCTATCTTTTTGCCAATGTTCCCCTAATCAAGCACTAGATCAATCCTTCCATCTTAATCCAACCTCTTAGAATGATATTTGGTCTAAACTTAAGAATATGGCTTTCAATGACAACATCCAGCGGAAGTTTCTCATTCCCTTATGCTTTTGGAATATCTAGCTAACTAGAAACAACAATTTGTTTAACAATAAAAAGGACCAGGTACCAGTCCAAAATGTCATTGACAGGGCTACGGAATACCACCATGTGGCTAGAAACAAATCCAAAGATAGTGGACTACCATCCAGGTTAAGTGGGAACCCCCTGACAGGGATACTTACAAACTAAATATGTTATGACCCAAAATATAATTAGTCGTGATGGCACCTAACACAACCCGCTAGGTGAGCCAATTAACAACTACCCAATTTAATGAGATTTATTAAGAGAAGAAATGATAATACAACTGCTTTTATACAAAGAATTCTCCAAGGACTGGTAGTACAAATCATGAGCTTCTAAGATTTAGATTTTTACAAGACTGAATTGAAATAATTACAACATCTGTTTGAAATGTAAATGAACAGAATTCGGATCTAATTCTACCAAGGACAAGTGATAGCCATGACTGGAACGCAGGTGCATCTTCAAATCCAGCTCCCGTCGTACACAGCAACATCAGCATCCAACATCTGCACGCAAGGTGCCGAAGTGTAGTATGAGTACAACCGACCCCATGTACTCAATAAGTAACAAACCTAACCTTAGGTTGGAAGTAGTTACTAGCTGGAACAAGGATCGGAGTCCAACACCAATAGCCAACAACAGTTTATAACAACATAATAAAAATAGTACAAGAAATAATTCAGAGGTACGATGCTCAAATCATTCATAGTTACGGGAAAATAGGCATATTTTTTCAAAGATGTCTTCTTTTCACCAAATCACCAGAGATATAAGTAAATCTGAAAATTGTAATTTTTCCCAAAAATCTTTCAACAATAATTAAGATGTTTCATTTTCAGATAGCATGAGGAAAGTATATCCCTATATCTACATGTCAATATGCAAGTGAAATCCTGAATGTCACCAAAATAGGGTAGTATGAGGAAATGCATCTCTATGCCTGTATCAAGTATGCATTTCACATGCAATGCACCTCAGTTATGAACTCATGTACTCACTTTCTCAGAGTACTCAATCTCACTGTCTCGTATTCTCACTTATCATGCTACATACTCAGCACCCTCAGTCACTCTGTACTGTACAGGACTAATCTAGCCCAGACATAAATAAATCCAGGATAGATCCAGCCCAATGCAAATGAATCCAGGGTAGATCCAGCCCAAAAATCAATAGCAACTGTGCCCACTGTGGATGTGCAGACTCCGGAGGGGTCAATCCAGCGCGAGCGCTATAATAAGCGAAATTCTGGCATGAATCAATAAAGCCTGATGTGGCGTGCAGCCCGATCCCATAAATACCACTCACAACAGGCCCTCGGCCTCACTCAGTCATCAATCTCTCTAGTCTCTCGGGCTCACAACACTCATGCTAAGCAGCCCTAATCAATGATACGAGATGTGACAATATACGATAACAGAGACTGAGATATGATATGTAATGATGAATGTGACTGAGTACATAACTGCAATTAAGCAAATAACTCAACAACCAAAGAAAGTCCATTGTGGGTCCTAATAATACCAGCATATAACCTAAACATGATTTCTAGCATAAATTACAGCTCAAGTGCTCTAACACATAGAGTACAGTAAAAATGTTCAAATAAGATAGCTACAAAGTTCCATGGAATAGACTAAATCGCAATTCACACAGTGCACACTCACACGCCCGTCACCTAGCATGCGCGTCACCTCAACATCAATTACATAACACGTAATTCGGAGTTTCATTCCCTCAGTATCAAGTTTAGAAGTGTTACTTACCTCGAACAAGACAAATACAATACCGAGCAAGCCAAACGACACTCCAAAAATATCATCCCGATCTCTGAACGGCTTGAAACTAGCCAAAAGCAACTCAAACACATCAAATAATGCCTAAGGAAACAATTTCAAATGATAAAAGGTCGAATCTTTAATCAAAAGTCCAACGAAAACCAAAAGTCAAACCCCCAGCCCGCACCTCAGAATCCGACAAAACTCACAAAATCCGATAACCCATTAAATTACGAGTCCAACCATACTAGTTTCACTCGAATCTGACTCCGAATCGATGTTCAAAACTCGAAAATTTACCCTATAAACTTTAGACAAACCCCCCCCCCCC
>MCJB01001941.1:0-13644 GCA_002018475.1 Nicotiana obtusifolia
AGATCCATCCTTCAGACTTGCCACAGTCTTGGTATGCATTTTGTTGTAGGCATTATGGGCATGTCGGGGCCCTGTTCCGACGTAGGTTGCATTATGTACGTTTTTATAGAGGCTCATAGACAAGTGTCAATTTATGCATAGACAAGTGATGGGTTGACTTATGTACAGTCGAATTGCCTTGTCGGCAAACGTATGTAATTTGTTTTATGGTTCTGCATTGCAGCCTTGTTGGCTATATTATGTATATAAGTATGATCGTATCATGGTATAATGTCACGTATCATTATAATTATTATTCGAGATTATATGCATATGACAAGCCTTATAGATAATAAGGAAAGTTAGATGAAGGGTACGCCGGCGCCCGTAGGGTAGGGTCCGGTGCCAGTCGCGGCCTTCCGGCTTGGGTCGTGACATAACCTATGGGATAGGGATCGAGGAAGGGGAAAAACCTAGGATTTCACATGGTACTTTTATCAATAGGCTCTCCGAGCACGTTAAAAATCCGTCCCAGTGTCGCTCCCCCGACCGGAACACTTATAGAAGCTCCTGTGTCAATCATTTACATTCCTCTCGTTAGACCGTCTGTAGCACTCATAGCTGCAGCCCTAACTCGATTATTTCCTAATAATTGTTGTACTTCACAAGCCACATTAATTGGTTGACCAACACTATCTCGACCTTGAACTACCAGAGCGTTATAAATATTCGGAATCTTGCCCGCGGGAAAGGCTACATCTAGTACCGGACCAATGATTTGGACGACACGCCCCGATTTTTTTTCAAGCGTGGAAACCCCAGAACCAGAAGTAGTAGGATTGATTCTCATAATAATAAAATAAATAAATATGTTGAAATATTTTTGCAAAAATTATCATACAGCCACCCTTGAACAACAGCATGACCAGACAATCGTTAACCCAACAGCAACCAAATGGCATAGAAGCCCACTCAACAGACAAACAACAGAAGCAACATTCAATAGAAAACTTAGATAACCACACTGTTACAAAACAGCAGCACACAAATCAAAACCAATTTCCACTCCATCAGCAACAAGCCAAATCCCTAAATAACCACAATACAAACATCAACTCCTTTACCGAACTCAACATCTTCCACAACACAGTAAACAATATGAAATGGTCCAGATCATTGCTGTAGTTACAAGGTGTGGTATTAGCACCTTGGGTGCTCAATCTGTTGCAACTACAGCAATCATCATGGACTTCTGTTTTCACAATGCCTCACTGGAGACTACACCACATACAACAACACAGCACCAGTACTCAACTGAAACAGTAGGAATCAAAAGGAGACAACATCCCCAACAGAAGCAGCAAGACAACCAGACAACCTAAAAGAAAACACAAGATGTAAGCATACTCTCAACAGCAGCAACTCTACCACACAGGATCCCTTCTCACTTTCAGATGCAACAGCAGCAATCAGATTGTTGCAAACTCAACAACACAAACAACACTGCCATCCAACTACAAGGCAGCCTCATATAGCAACTTCAAATTGGACTCCCCCAAGGCCAACAGCAACAACAGCAGTAGACTCAACATACAAGCCATCACCCTAAATCCAGAACCTACAGCAGCAACCAGAACACTGCAAACTCAACATCACAAACAACACTGCCATCCAACTATAGGGTGGACTCAAATTGCCCTCTTCAATTTGGCTTTCCTTACTCACAAGGCCAAAGCAAAATTGAAGATTGCTCGCACTTTTTTGACACACTTTTGAGAACTCTAGAAATCACAGATAGATTTCAGATCCAGATACAAGGGATCACATCCCTAAATCACATAATAGAAGCAGGAACATATGTACTTTTTTATATAGCTGACCTAGAATAATCTCACTTTGTTTTTGTATATGCGATTGTCTATCACTATAAAATAGACAATCGTCACATCATCATAGGTCTAACACCTTACTACATTTTAGGTATATTTAGTTATCACAATAGGATGACTACGTGTACATTTACTCTTTTATCGGAAGTAAGGTTCATGTCCCCCTCCACTTTTGTATTATACTTCTATTAATAAAATTTCTATTTAGCTAAAAAAAAAATCTAATGTCTATATTGAATAAAATAAAATAAAAGGCACTTCAAGCCTTGAATTCTTTTCATCGATTAAAATTTGTTTGTATTTAAATATAACTTTTTTAATTGTTAATTTAAATTTACCCCCAAGTACCCTTAAGTACCGGTATTTCACCCGTAAGTATTGCATCCTTAGGACCGGTAGGGGTACTGGTAGGATACCAAAAAATATATCCTTAACCTATGCCCTTAAATACCTTTTGAAGAGTACCCTTAAGGAACCCCTTTACCCTTACCCTCCCCGTACCCTTAACCTTTAAGAATCCAACACCCTCCTCTAGACTACCCTAGTTCGGTCCAAGTCTTTGATTCCTTGTCAATGAGAGACCAGCTTGATTTAGCACAAAAAAAAGAAAAAATGGGGAAGGCCAGCTTGATTACAGTAACGTTGTTGGTAAAAGAAAAAGAACGTTCTTATTATCTCCAATAATTGGTATACTATTCTTTATTTCTTTAGAGCCAACATAGTAGTTGTACATAGTATATTAGTTTCTTTATTTTTTTGAAAACCACTCATAGACATAGATAAAAATTTACTTCCACCCGATCTATGCCCCAAATCAGTAGACACACAACTTTTTCACTTAATTATCTATATATATATATATATGCATACTTTTTCTTTGTTTATTGCATCTTGTTCCTTACATTCCTCGTATTTTTCTAGTCCCTCTACCCCCTCGGGGACTAACTTCCGCCCCTGTGGTATCAGAGACAGTGTGGAAGTAAGGTTGTGATTCTTGTTTTTAACATACTGTTATGTGGTACTGCTAGATCTAGTTTGAAACTTACGGATCTCTTTATTTATGGTTAAGTTTGAGAGTTGTTCTTACTTTATCTTGTTATAGTGCAAAGATGTTAGATCTGATGATAGATCTGCAGATCTACTGATTCTTTTCCATGAAATGGTTAAACATATGCTTGTAATACGAAGAATCTTTTTGAAGATGGCACTGGGATCCTTTCGGATCTACACTTTGAGCGTGGTTCCCAAGGATTATGGTGAGGTGATGCCTGTAAATGTACCTGGTAGGCTTGCAGATGGTTGTAAAACCTTTGGGTCATCCATATTCTTCGTAAAACAATCATAAAGATTAGCCCTTTTGAGCAAAAAAATTAGTATACTTACAGATCAACCCTCTACATCTAACCCTAAACACAATGGCAAGATAAGATTTGAACAAATCTCTTACAAGATCATATAATTTATTGATCTATGAAGTTTAACGCCAGATCTGACTCTTCCACATACAGTAGACTTAAGAACTTGAAACTTCTTTATGAAACCACTTGGTCTCTCGAGCCGAGGATAGGAAGCAATTCTAATTATTGCTATGTCATACTTCCACTCCCTCTCGTCTAGATCTACGAGTTCATCCTCCTCCTCATCTTCTTCCAATTTTAAGCTCAAGGAAGAGATTAGTTTCTCTGATTTTCAGCAATCAATTGACGACTGAAAAATTCCCAAACATCCCCAGTTAACAATTTACAAATCTCAAAAATAGAGCTTGAAAAGTGATTATCACATGTCTGCCATTGAGCAGACTATTCCTCTGGAATTAGACCATGAGGAAATCAAACTTCTCAATATCAAATCTATTGAAAAATATAGAAAGAAATATAATTACATCCATTTTGGTTTAGTTCAAATAGCCGCTAAGCTTTTATCCAGAGAAGGATCGGACACATCACTCCTACTCTGTCTTAGAGATTAAAGATTTCTAGAGTTCAATAATTCATTGTTAGGAATGGGGCAAACTAGCCTTTATAATGGTCCAATTTCATTTCGACTGTTTCCTAACTTCACAGTCTCCCTTAAGGATAGAAACATTTTAGATGCCTTGACCCTAAATGTTAAGACTTCTAATTATAAGACTAAGGCTAGCTTTCTTTCAATAGCAATTATTTTCAGAATCCAATATAAGGCAATGAGTTCTACCTTTAACACTGGAGCTATGAGAACTACTCACAAAGGTGAAACGGTTCTTTTTCAGACAGATCTGCAAAGGTCTCATCTGTCTATTCCAAGACCAATCTCTTGGAATCAGGTTTCTCTCCTGGAAAACTGGCTTCTGCAAAATGCCACTCCTGCCCAAAAGCCACAAAACACGATGGTTTCCCAGATCCAACAACCCCCTTCCAGATCTGTGTTAGTTTCCTTCCAGAGGTCCCTTAGCCAAAGAGTAAGTTCCTTTGCCTCTTCGCAGTCTGAAATTCCACCGATTCATTCTGCTAGACATTCAGTGTCTTCATATCTTACTAGAATCGAGACAGTAAACTTCGAATCTAGAGTTCCACAAGTTAGGTATAAGGTAGAAAAACTAGAAACGGTTCCCTATGCCGACACTACCTACAACCGACCAGATTCTCCTACCTATACGTCACTAGGTGCCGAATTAGGAGATGACAACATCGTTGGTGCTTTAGAGATTGAATTTGAAATTGACAAAAAATGTCTCCAAAAAGAATTTTATTCTCCTGAAAATATTTTTAAAAGAACTTGGTTTTTAAATAAGTATAAAGGAGAAGAAAGAAATAAAATCCAATCAATTTTCTATGACAGCCTAAACGTTATTAAAAAGTAAATCAATTTCTTCGAATGGTTTGAAATTTATGCAAACTATAATCAAATAGATTTCCCATTTTTAAATTCAATTCTGTTTCAAAAGTATGGAAAACAAATAATAGCGAAGAAGTAATTTCCGAACTTCCTCCGTCACAAGGATTTTCAACAAACTTTGCTAGCAGCTCTATTACAGTCTCACCTTTCAAAAAGAGAGCTGACACTGAGCCGATCATTGGCAAAGATATTAAAAATATCTTTGAACAGAATAATTATACAAGCAAGTATTTGCAAACTCCTGAAGAATACTTAGTTACAAATTCAACTTCAACTTCGCTGAAGAAACCAACAGTAGGACCTTCTACCCCTACGATTACTTTATTCAAGCCATACGAGATCTCTAGGACTCATACTAGAGAATTTGTTATGCATCATTATGCGGATTCTCCAATACTCTTTGAACTTCAACAGAGAATCGTGGAAATAGAGAAATCCCTAACAGTCAAGGACACTCCAGTCCGACAGTCTGAAGAAATATCTTCTAGGTTCGTAGGAGCTTTAGGAGAAACCGACTCTGATAACGAATATGAGCAATTTTCACAAATTTCCTTAGAGGACAAACCTCCTCCAGAATTAGCACCTATTAAGTCAGAATTTTCCAACTGGCGAAAGCCTCAAAAACTCTATTACCCTAGAGCTACACATCCAGATGTAGTCTTAGAAGAAAGTCCCAATACCATGCAGAATAATTATAATGCTCATAATATCTATGAGTGGAATATTTATGGATGTTCCGAATATAATATTCTTGCCAAATTACAGCAGATGACCATGGTAGCAACTGCTTACAAAACCTCTCACAACTGTTCCGACCAGAGTACTACTCAAGTCTTAGTCACTGGTTTTTACAGGATAACTTAAGGGATGGTGGGATACCCATTTAAGCAACGAGGAAAAACAACAAATTTTTCAAGCCGTTAAATTAGATGAATTAGGACAACCAATCCTAAAAGATGGCGAAACAATTCCTGATTCTATCAACACGTTGATTTACACAATCATCAAAATATTTGTAGGTTGTCCATGTATTTTTAGAGAAAAATCCTCTGAAATACTTAACAACCTTAAGTGCAAAACTCTTTCAGAATTTAGATGGTATAAGGATTCCTTCCTTACCCGAATCTATGAAAGACCAGATGGGAACCTCCCTTATTGGAAAGAAAAATTCCTAGATGGTTTGCCTAAGTCCCTTAGAGATTTAGTCAGGGAAGAATTTCAGAGTCAATATTCCGGTGATATTGTTCCCTATGATCAAATCACCTACAGCCAGATAGTTAGCCAGATTCAACAAGTTACTCTCAAAATCTGCAGGCAAGATAAGATGCTTAGGCAACTTGCCAAGGATAGGGCACAAAGACGTAGAGACTTGGGAAGTTTCTGCGAACAATTCGGTCTTCCTTCGTGCGGTAGTAAACCTCATAGGAAGAAGAATCCTAAAATCGATTCGTCCAAAATTAGAAAATACAATTTCAATAAGAATAGGAAACCTTCCTATACAAAGTATAAGTCTTCTAAATCTTTTCATAAAAACGGAAAAACTTCTACTTCCACTGATAAATATTTCAAGTGTGGAAAACCAGGTCACATCACCAAGTTTTGCAAAGTCTATCAGAAGATCAAGAGCCTACAACTTGACGAACCCACTCTAAACAAAATAGAGAAATTGCTTGTTGAATTAAGAGATTCTTTAGATATTACAGATAACAAAATGTCCGGTGACGAGCAATTTAACAACATACTCGAAGATGATCTAGATTCATCTTCCTCATCCTCACGAGAGTTTGACTAGGATGACCTTTCTCAGATTAATGTTCTCACGAAAGAACAAGATCTTCTTCTTGAAATGATTGGTGATCTTCTCCTGAACAAGATCATTGCTTATCACGAAAGGACTATTTGGGAAAACTTAAGACAATCCTTAATAAGCCTTCAACATCCTTGTCTTCAACTTTTCAAAATCACCCCCCAGTAGCAATACCTACAACATTACTGATATTCTTAATAGATTTCCCTCTGATAGCCCTAAGGTAGCAAAAGTGACCATTTCAAACCTTCAATCTGAGATAGCAAACCTAAAGGAAGAGATTAGGGAAATAAAAGTCAGCCAAGAACTAGATAGACTTGTCCTCCAACAATTATCTAATGAGCCACAAAAGCTCAAAGAGGCTGTACAGGTTGTTGCAACCTAAGACGATGATGAAACATAATCCTTCTTAGGACTCCTCTCCTCGATTAGGATGCAGAAGTATCACGTTAGGATCACTCTCATCATTGGTGAGTCCTTTGTTTGGACTAGCATAGCTTTATTTGACACTGGTGCAGACATAAGCTGTATCCAAGAAGGTGTCATTCCAACTAAGTTTTTCGTGAAAACCAAAGAATGCCTAAGGGATGCCAATGGTGAAAAACTTAAAATCACTTACAAGCTTCCTTCTATAAAGGTCACAACCTCTCCAGACAACCGGAACTGGTATATCCAGACTCCATTTTTACTAGCAAAAGACCTTTGCAATGCAGTAATCCTAGGTATTCCTTTCATCCAACTTTGCAAACCATACCTAGTCACAAACAAAGGCATTCATGTGGATTATCCCACAAGCAACGCTCTACTTCCTTTTTATAAGCCTGCAGCTTATGAAATCATCCATTCTTTACAAAATAAAGAAAAGCAAATTATGTTCTTAAAAGAAGAAGTTGCTTTTCAAAGAATACAGAAACAATTGACTGACTCTGTATTCTTTCATCTTCACTTGGGGATTACTTCCTTTCTCTAGGTTTATTCTCTCCGTTCTTCGTTGTATGCAGCCCCATAAAGTGGCTACCACCCTCTCTTCTTGGAGATCATTTACCCTTTCGCGGAAGTGTTCTAAAATAAAAAATTTGGAAGTTAGAATTCAACAGGAGCTTTGTTCCGACCTGCCTATGGCATTTTGGAAAAGAAAAAGGCACATTGTTGGGCTTTCCTTACGAACCTGACTTTGATGAAAAAAATATTCCAACCAAAGCGCGACCCATTCAAATGAATCATGAGCTTACAATGCATTGTCAAAAGGAGATCAATGATCTCTTAGGCAAAAGGATTATTCTCCTTCAGAATCTCCCTGGAGTTGTGCGGCATTTTATGTCAACAAAAACTCCGAAATCAAGCGTAGAGTCCCTCGCTTGGTTATCAATTGCAAACCTCTTAACGCAACACTTAGATGGATTATGTATCCTATTCTTAAAAGGAAAGACTTATTACAAAGATTTCATGCTGCCATAATTTTTTCTAAGTTCGCTTTAAAATCTGGATTTTGGCAACTACAAATCGACCCAAAAGACAGGTACAAGTCTGCCTTTACAGTCCCTTTCGGACAGTATGAATGGAATGTAATGCCATTTGGATTAAAAAATGCCCCTTCTGAATTCCAGAAGATAATGAATGATATCTTTAATCCATATTCCAATTTTGTTATAACTCATATCGACGATGTCTTAGTTTTCTCGACAAGGATAGAGGAAGATTTCAAACATCTAAGCATTTTCTTTAACACTATTAAAGAAAATGGTTTAGCTCTGTCTGGGACTAAGTACAACTTATTCGAGACAAATATCGGTTCCTTGGCCATAACATTCAACAAGGGGCTATTACTCCTATCCAGCGATCCCTCCAATTTGCTGACAAATTTTCAGATCAAATTCTGGACAAGAAGCAGCTTCAAAGATTCCTTGGTTGTGTCAACTACATTTCTGATTTTATTCCAGGATTAAGCATTCTGCTTAAACCCCTCCACGACAGGTTGAAAAAGCTTCCAGTTCCTTGAACGGATGCCCAAACCAACGCAATCAAACAACTTAAGTTGAAAGTCAAGAGTCTCCCTTTCCTGAGTCTCCCCGATCCATCTGCTTTTAAAGTAGTAGAAACAGATGCATCAGATTTAGGGTACGGTGGAATTTTGAAACAACTTAGTAATAATAAAGAAAGTATCATTGCTTATACTTCTAAACATTGGAATAATTCTCAACAGAATTATCCTACAATTAAGAAAGAAATTTTGGCTATTGTTTTGTGCATATCAAAATTTCAATCAGATTTATTAAACCTAAAGTTTTTGCTTCGCATTGACTGTAAAGCAGCTAAATCTGTTCTAAAGAAGGATGTGCAAAATATTGATTCAAATCATATTTTTGCCAGATGACAAGCTATTTTATCAATATTTGATTTTCATATTGAATATATAAAGGGAAGCTCAAATTCCATATCTAGTTTTCTAACTAGAGAATTTCTACAAGGCAGATAAAATACCGAAAAAGCCAAAACCCTCGAAGTTGGCTCTGTCGCCCCCGGAGGAGAAGCAACAACAACAGGCTGCCACACAACAGCCAAAAGACAAAGTAATTCAAACAGTTGTTCCAAAACAACTAACAACAACCGTTGCCCAAAAACAACAACCTGATGAAGCTGGATCCAGCCAGCCAAAATGCAGGTCCCCCGCTGATTATGCCATGAAGGGTATTCCTATAGTGGTTTCTTCACATCCAGTTTTAACACAACCAATTTCTATTGCCCAACCCAAAAGATGGACAGACATTGCTGCAGAATCTTCTTCGGAAGATGACAATATTCAATTTTCACAACAACCGACTTTCACATGGAAAGCAACAGATTTTAAGAGATGGTCAGAACTAATGGGTTTTACTTCAACAACACCCATGATCCATCCAAGCCAAGGAGCAATGGCATGAAACATGGCGTAATTTCTAAAAATAATCACCAAACAACCCCTCACTCCTTCAAACTCAACATCAACTTCAGTTGTGGCTGCTGAAAGCACCACAACCAACCTAGTGGTGGCAAAAGGCTCCACTAAAAAAGTAAGTGGTGACCAAAAGTCCCATTCCAAGAAATATTAATACAGTGGTGGCAAAAAACCCCACTACACAATGCACGGTGCCTTCTACACCCAAACAGGCACTTCCTTCATCCGTGCCTCAACCAATTTCTTCAGCAGGTCCTTACTCTAAGGAACCTCAATATATCAAGAAAGAAATTACTTATTCACTCGTTCAAACCGAGCCATGTCTTTGGATTTCCAACCCTACAGAAGTAGCAAAGAAAATGCTCGACCCTACTACCAATTTCCTTCAGAAAACTCCTGCCCATACTCATAAGTTTTATGAATTCATCTTAGCAGATACTCAAGCATGTCTGTTCAAACCGGTTTTGGACAAAACCAAAAAATATGTTACGCATACCACAGTATGGATCAATAAAATAATCTTACCAAAGGGATGGGGGGTCACCCACAAAAGTCAAGAAACTTTCCCAACCTTTTCATCTACAATTTTTCAGCTATTATAATTATACAGATGCATGGTTTAATGCATTCACATTCTAGAACTATGTCAACAAAAATTCCTACTTTTTCTTTGGGGTAAACAACTGCCAATAGATTTTTCCTAATGATTTTTACAATAATGGTTGCCTATTTACCGTCACTTAGCAAATATATTTCCTCCACCAGTGAAAGAAGGATTTGAGTATTTTTGTTCCAGATTTCACGGAGATCAACACATTCCCCAATTGCTTCAATTTTTTCTCAGATTCCACATCCCATGGATATACACCCAGAAGTGTGTTTTCCACAAGTGGGAAGAATTCAGAGGTATGCCTTGGTTAGCCCTTCAAGGCTACTCTAAATGGTATAAGGCATGGAAAGATGCCATAGGAACTTACTCACCAGAATTCAAAAAATAGTTTTCGAGCAATCCCAAATTTCTGTCACCAACAGATGTATCAAATACTTTATTTTTGCAGCAGAGAAGGCTAGTTCAAGCCAAATTAGCAGGCTCTACCAGCAAAGAAGATTCCATCCATGAGATGGAAAACCTTCTACAACAACTTAAGGGAACAGTTCCCGATCAACATTCATCCAGTTTGTCTGAAGAACAATCAGAAGAAGAGGATGACCCTGACTATGACCCAGAATAAGTCAAAGTTAGGAATAATTTGTCGTTGACACCAGCCATAGCGCCAGTAAAGAATTTTTTGGAAGTTACTGTAGAAATATTGCTGTAGATTACTGTGTACTTATCACTGTAGATTATTGTGCACTTTTCACTGTAGCAAAACACTGTACACTTTCACTGTAGCACGGACTATAATTTTATAAATAGACCCCCTAACTCATTTGAAAAGGCATTCAATCCTTCTCTCAAATTTCAAAATTCTCTCTATACATTTCCTCTCTCTAAACCCTCTCAACACTTAAGAGCTCTATACCCTGTAAGCTTTTAAGTTTCAACTTTTAAATATATGTATTTTAATTTCTTATTATCAATAATACTTCTGGTCGGCTCTGTCGCCAGATTTTATATTTTAATCTCATGTTAACATACTTGTATTCGGTCGGCTCTGCCGCCTATTTTATTTAGCATACATTTGCATATGGTCGGCTTTTGCCGCCTGAGGTTTTCTTTGTTTATTGCATCTTTTTCCTTACATTCCTCGTATTTTCCCAGTCCCCTCTACCCCCTCGGGACTAGCTTCCGCCCCTCTGATATATACATACATATATATATATATATATATATATATATATAAATTATTTAATTGTGATAAGCAGTACGATCCTATATCCCACTTGTAAACTTGCACTGAGTACATTGATAATCAATACAATTTGAGATCAGTATTTGGTAATTTGGGTGTTAATAAACCTTTACCATGAACATAAAGTTGCATTAGCTTATGTTTTCTAAGGTCAGGCGCTTGAAACCCCCCTTTCGCCCGATTTCCTATGTTATCATGCATAATATCAGCCATAATGTTTAACAAGGACAATTCTTTTAACAGGTTGTTCAGTAAATGTGTTGGGCAGCAATCATTTTGTTAAATGATCAATAATCATAGATTCAATGTCTTTGAACTTGTTTAAGGATAACTTTTTTTGTATCCTAATCTTACGAAGAATATTGTTACTAGGATTCTCATAATAATTTTTCAGCAGTCATCGCTATTATAAATATTGAAATAAAGCTCCATAACAAATAAGCCTGATTTGTTGTCTCAAATCATACCACAAATTCAGATTTCATAGCACATGAATGGAGTAGTGAAGACTACTTTAAGTCAGACTCTTTATAAGTTCGCTCCCACAATCAAAAGGAACAAATAATCATATGCAGATTCTTTTTTTCTTTTTGCGTCCACATAATCGAACAAAATCTCAATGTGAGTAACAACTACATTTTTTCCTCCCACCTCAATACTTTCTTTACGCCCTTCCATTATACCAAACACCTCAACTAATACGCATAACAATGTTAAATCAGTTTTAAAAAGGGAGAAAAACTTATAAACAAATGAACTCCCGGATTTCCTTTCTTCTCAGCAGATACGATGTTATTAACCTATTCTCTTGGTCTTTGTAATAGATGATGGCATGTATTTAATTAACTTGTATATCCATTTCACATATATCTTTCTGTATCTTAAAGAATTGATACTGTTCCAAAGCCAAGTTGTCATGTCCGATCCTCTTAAATTTAATTAGCTCCTGGGGCTATAGCCATACATGTCCCAGAAAGCACCATCTGATGATTTTGGACAACTCACAGATCTATATATATATATATATATATATATATAACAGCCTAGTCCGCTAGTGTACTGTCCGTTCTGGGCCTAGCCTTCACGGGTTTAGAAGGCGTCACTAGAGTCTAAGACTTGTTAACTTTTATACCCAGCACCCCTCTTGTGTTTTGCCGATGTGGGACCTGTATCAGATTCAGCATCCCCACTGAGGTTAGCCCCACCGCCAGGGACGATACGACGAGTTTTGTTGCTTGAAGCCAAACTTTACAAGGACCTTAACTTTAAAAAAAAAAAATTTATTTATTTATTTAAAGTCTATTTTTCTAGCATTCTTAGAAACAAATTAATAATGTTCTTCAATCAGTAACTCCTAATAAGTCTTTTTTAATTGACAACATAGCTAATTCATTTAACCTTTATTGAGACATTTGTTGATCTTAGGTGAGATTTTATCAATTTTAATTTTGAAAATTTCTTTCCGCTGAAGCGACGGGAACAAGATTTAGTAACATTATTCCATAAGTTATAGACATTGGAAAAAGAATTAATTTTTTTTTATTTGATCGAGTGTATTACTTAAACTGTTATCTGCTAATTGTATTTTTTTAAAAATATTTTTAATTCCAAAAATAAATCTAAACCATCAATATCGAATTGATTATTATGTTTTAAGGAACTTTCAACATTAAGACAATATTTTTTCAAATTTCTATCATCTAGTGATCTTGATTTTTACCGCTAAATAGAAAACCAAAAATATTTTCATATGCTTTGAATTGTTCAAATCTATTTTGAAGTGAAAAATAGCCTTGTCTACTATGTATAAAGTAATCAACTCCAAAGGACTCTTCAAAAGATTTTGAGATTTTATTATCAACATTCTCATCAAATTGTTACTTCCTATATATCATATGTTTCTTATGAAATTGGGGTTCGATATTCATTTCAAGTGCAATTTTCACTACTAAAAATCAGGTGAAAAGCGACCGGAAAAAGCGACCAAAGTTGGTCCCTATCTGCCTAAAAGCGACCAAAAAGCGACCACAATGGTCTGGTCAGTATTTAGTTGGTCACTTTCCAATAGCGACCAATCTTGGTCGCCATATAGCGACCAACTTTGGTCGCTCAGTACAAAATACAAAAAATTTAAAATCTGCCATAAGCGACCATCTTTGGTCGCCAATGTGGTATTTTTAATTTTCTGTATTTCTGAATAAGCGACCAACTTTGGTCGCCATTTGAGAAATACAGAAAATTAAAAATACCAAATAAGCGACCAAGTTGGTCGCTTATTTGGTATTTTTAATTTTCTGTATTTCTCAA
>MCJB01001942.1:2671-16311 GCA_002018475.1 Nicotiana obtusifolia
CTTTACTTGTTCATAGTTCAAGGTAGTAAGATTACTTCTCTATTATGATATCTTTGATTCCTTTGAGGTATTCTTAGAAGGCAATTAATACTAGTTGTTGATTGTTGTCTCAAGTTACTCTTAAAGCGGTCAAGATCCGAATCTATTGCTTTGATTTGTTCTTAGGTAAAGGCATTTGATTTTCTTCAATAAATCAAGACGTTGTTGCTTAGATCTTGTCAAGGCTATAGAACTTGTGTTCTTGGAAGTTCCTTGAATTCGTTCCTTGAATTTCCCCCATATCCTTTATTTTCTGCACTTTAATTCTAGTTGTTCAATTCCTTATTATTATTTGCTTCCGCATTTACTTCTCAAATTCTTACTCTAGTTTGGATTCCCGACCTTGTTGTTATCAAGATCTATACCCAACAACCGAGCCTCTCCCGGCTCAAACCATCCAACCGGAGATCGACACCGCCTACCATATAAAGCCTCATAAGGAGCCATCTGGATACTCGACTGGTAGCTGTTGTTGTAGGCAAACTCTGCTAATGGCAAAAACTGATCCCACGAAACTCCAAGTGAATAACACAAGCTCGGAGCATATCTTCCAATATCTGAATAGTCCGCTCAGACTGTCCGTCCGCCTGAGGATGAAATGTTGTACTTAACTCAACCTGGGTGCCCAACTCCCGCTGAACTGCCCTCTAGAAACGCGAGGTAAACTGCGTACCCCGGTCCGAGATGATAGATACCGGCACACCATGAAGGCGAACAATCTCCCGGATATAGATCTCAGCTAACCTCTCGGATGAATAGGAGACTGCCATAGGAATGAAATGCGCTGATTTGGTCAGCCTGTCAACAATGACCCAAACTGCGTCGAACTTCTTTCGAGTATGCGGAAGTCCAACAACGAAATCCATAGTGATCCGCTCCCACTTCCACTCGGGGATCTCAATCCACTGAAACAGTCCACCAGGCCTCTGATGCTCACACTTAACCTGCTAGCAATTCAAACACCGGGCCACATATGCAACTATATCCTTCTTCATTCTTCGCCACCAATAGTGCTACCGCAAATCCTGATACATCTTCGCGGCGCCTGGATGAATAGAATACCTGGAGCTATGGGCCTCCTCTAAAATTAATTCCCGAAGCCCCTCTACATTAGGCACACAAACTCGACCCTGCAATCTCAAAACTCTACCATCACCTAAGGTAACCCGCTTGGCACCTCCACGCTGCACCGTGTCTCGAAGGACAAACAAATGGGGATCATCAAACTGTCGATCACGGATAATTGGCTTACCACCCGCTCCCATTTCATTATATCTTGTTGCAGGCATGCAACCCGATCCCATTAAATCACATTTTGTAGTAGGCGTACCACCCGCTCCCATTTTATTATATCTTGTGGTAGGCGTACCACCCGCTCCCATTTCATGATATCTTGTTGCAGGCGTACCACTGATGTGCCGGAGAATTTTGGCACATTTTGATAGTAACTGCTTAGATTTTAACTTGTTTTACATGCAATTTCCCTAGGTACTTATGTAATTTTAGTGTTTTTGCAGTGTATGAGGCGGAAGGACTTAAGAGAATGGAAAAGAGTTCAAAAAGCCACAAAAAGACAACAAAAGAGCAGAAAAGCATCGCAGAGGTGAATATGCTATCGCAAATATCACATGCGAGCCGCATGCTTCACATCAAGATCGCAGATCAAGACAGACTTCTGGGCAAAATTTCACGTCAAAAATGCGGTAGCATATGCGATCGCATAACTTGTCTGCGAGCCGCAGATTGCACATGGAGATCGCAGACCAACACAGAATCCTGGGCGAAGTTAAAAGTAAGAAATGTGGTCGCATATGTGAGCGCATAACATGTTTGTGAGCCGCAGAAGCAACCGCAAACCAAGCATGAAGTCAACTAGAGGAAGAAAATGCGAAGCAAGATGCGCTCGCATTTCTACAATGCGGACCGCAAACCATGAATGTGATGAAGGTAAACCTAGGGTTGAAATCTGCGACAGACGTGTCAAAATTGCGGACCACATTTCTGTTATGCGACAGAAATGCCGTCGCATTTTTGACTTCAGGGCAGATTAGTCCAATTTTGCCTCGATTTTTGAGCCTCTATAAATAGGTCTATTAGGGTTTTGTGGGGGCTGTCTTGTCAGACTTTGGAGCTAAAAGTACAGGGCTTGAATATTCCTATCTCTTGGAAGCTTTTGGGTCAAGAATCTTTTACTTTGTAAGCTTTATGACAATTAATATTCTTTTGATTTCAGATTTTAGTATGAGTAGCTAATTTTAAACACTAAGGTTGTGAACCCTAAATGGGTGTAATGTTATTGGGTGTTTGACAGTGAATATATATTTAACCATTGATTGATATTTATTTACTTCTCATTGTTCAAATATTGTTGGTGGTTGCAAACATTAACAAATGCCATTAAATTCAATCTTTTCTTGGGAAAGCAGGGTAGAATTCGGTAGAAGTAAATATCAAAGACTCAAGGCTTTAAACCTTGTTTAATAAAATCACTTAGGAATAAGTGGGTTTTTATTTTGCATAAATTGATTGTTCTTAATCACAACTCTTTATATTTGGAAAAATCATAAAGAGGGGATACTACCTAATTATTGGGAAATATTGGGTTGTCACTTAAACATCAATTGCAAATCAAAAAGAATAATCCGTTAGAAATATGTCATATTGACATCAATAGTATTACACTTCATTAAGGGGGACACAACCTTGGTTTCTATAATCATATTATTATATTCTCAATATTACAATTAGACTTTATTTAAAACTAAGTTTAATTCATACTTTTGTTACGGTTAACTGAATAGAATTACGACTGTAGTTGAGTAATACGCTAATCAAGTAAACTTTTCACACCTATTCCTGTGGGATTCGACCCCAATCTTGTTGGATTATTATATTTGACATCGACCGCTTACACTTGTTAGAGTGTAATTTGAGCGTATCAAATTTTGGCGCTTGTTGCCGGGGAATACGGTTATAAAATTACTAATTAGTGTGTGCTTTACTGTACGTCTGATTCTACTCTATCACAGTTTGTTTGTTTTGCTTGGTGTTGATAGGAAAACATGTCGAAATATGGTGACGATGTGGAGGTAGAAGTGGAAGAAAATCCTTTTGCGGATATTGAGGAGTACATTGAGAATACAAATGCTATTGTACCTCCTGCTATTGGTGCTGCAACATTCAAGATGGAACACGAGTTAATTCTTATGCTTAAAGCGGAGGGATTTTTCAGGAATTCCACTGATGATTATCCAACACAACATCTTAGAAACTTCTTGGGTGTGTGTGCAATGCATAAGCAGAACAATGTCTCTGATGATGCCCTTAGGTTGAGATGCTTCAAGTACTCTCTAGCGGGGGACGCAAGGAAATGGCTTCAAAATCTTCCTCCAAACTCCATTCACTCCTAGCCCGAACTTGTTCGAGCTTTATTGTCTAAATGGTTCCAACAAAGCAAGAAGTCTGAGCTCCGGGATAAAATTTCTTCTTCAAGCAATTACCGGGAGAACAACTACATGAGGCATGGGATCGTTTCAAATTATATTTGGTGAGGTCTCCAAACCATGGTTTCCTGGATACTATTTTGTTGGAGAAGTTCTACATGGGCTTGGATCCGATGAACCAATCTATAGCCAAGAATGCAGCTACCGGATCTTTCATGGACAAATCATTCGCAAGGGTGACACAGATACTTGACAAAATGGCAAAGCATAATCAAGCATAGCATTCTGAGGACACTACAGGTGGAATTGCATATGGCTCTCCTTCCTTGAGCAACATGATCAAGGAAAATCAAGAGAGAGATCAAGTAATTACAGAACTTGCTACGAATGTTAATGTGTTGACAAAGATGTTCACCGAAAACCAAAAGAAGAAAGTAAATGTGGTTGAGAATGTGCAACCCGTACCAAATGAAGATTTTGAGGAAGAAAATTATGTCAACAACTCTCAAGGAGGATATCAAAGGCAACATTACCAAGGTCAAGGATCACAAAATCAATGGAGGCCAAACCCACAAGGGCAAGGCCACCAACAATGGCGAAACAACCGAGGTGGCTCAAACCAAGGAAATTGGAACAACAACAACAACTTCTCAAATCGGAGTTCAAATCCTTATGTTCCCCCAAAGGGTCAATACTCAAATCAAGGTTCCTCAAGTGAGTCTAAGTTGGAAAGTATGCTTGAAAAGATACTGCAAAATCAAGAAAAATCCGACAATTCCATAAGGAACATGACCGAGCTTGTTGGTTCTCATACTGCCGCCATTCAAAAATTGGAGATGCAAATGAGAGATCTCTCTAGAGAGCAAAATCCAAAGCAAAAGGGAATATCCCTAGTGACACAATTGCGGAACCCAAAGGGTAGTGGGAGTGGCCCAACTTCTCATGTCATGGCAATTACTACTAGGAGTGGGAAGGTACTACACGAAAAGGGTAAACAAGTGGTTGAGCTAGAAGAATTCGAAAAATGGGTTGAGGTTGAAGAGCCAAGTGTTGTCGAAGTTGAGAAAATTCCGGAAGATGTGCAAGTCCAAGAAGAGACCCGAAAAGTGGTAAAGGAAAAGGCAAAAGAAACATCAAACATTCTCCCGCCTATTCCTAGACCTCCTCCTCCTTTTCCTCAAAGACTTGTAAGAAGGGTTGATGATAGCAAGTTTGAGAAGTTTTATGACATTCTAAAGCAATTAACAGTAAACATACGGTTCTTGGAAACTTTTCAAGAGATGCCGGGTTTTGCTAAATATTTGAAAGATCTGATCACCAAGAAGAGGACCACCAAGAATGAGGTGGTGAACATGATTCACCGGGTTAGTTCAATTATTGCCATAACTTCCGTTCAGAAGAAAGAAGACCCGGGGGCCTTTACTATTCCATGCACTATTGGGGCGCGTTATTTTGCAAGGGCTCTTTGTGATAATGGGGCTAGCATTAACTTAATGCTGCTTGCCATTTACAAACAAGCGGGGTTAGGAATGCCAAGGCCAACAAGTATGAGATTGTAAATGACCGATCGTTCCATCAAGAAACCAGTAGGAATTGTTGATAATGTGATTGTAAAAGTGGGAAAGTTTCATATACCCACTGATTTTGTAATTCTTGATTGTGCCGTTGACAAAGAAATCCCTATTATCTTGGGGAGACCATTCCTAGCCACGGGAAGAGCACTCATGGATTCGGAACGGAATGAAATTAAATTCTGTGTGAATGATGAAGAGGTCACATTCCAAGCAAGCAAGGGTATGAAGCTATCGCATGAGTATGAAAGCAATTTGGTGATTGATATTGTTGATGAGGTGGAAGATGCAGTTGAAATGCAAATGGAAGAACAATGCCTCGGTGAAGCATTGGCGGCTATTTTGGTGAACTTCGACGGTGAGGATATGGAGGGTTTTATGGAGTCGGTAAATGCATTGGAGGGGCATGGTTCTTACTCTTATGCTCCAGCAAAGCTCTCTCTCGACTTGGAGAATAGCTCTACACCTTCCGCAAAGCCATCGATTATTGAGCCACCACAACTAGAGCTCAAACCACTTCCTCCGCACTTGAGGTATAAATTTCTTGGTTCAAATGATACTTTACCGGTAATCATTTTTTCTTTGTTGAATGATGTGCAGGTGGAACAATTGTTGCAAGTCTTGAAGGAGCATAGGCAAGCCATTGGATGGACAATTGCTGACATTCGTGGGATCCCCGCTAGAAATTGCGAGCATAAAATCCAATTGGAAAGTGGGACCAAACCGAGTGTGGAACATCAATGACGGTTGAACCCATCAATGCAAGAGGTTGTAAAGAAAGAAATCATCAAATGGTTGGATGCCGGGGTAGTCTACCCTATTGCCAATAGTTTGTGGGTGAGCCCGGTGCAATGCGTGCCAAAAAAGGGAGGCATGACTGTGATTGAAAATGAGAAAAACGAGCTTATCCCAACAAGAACGGTAACCGGCTGGAGGGTGTGTATGGATTATCGGAAACTCAACAGTGCGACATGCAAGGACCATTTCCCTATGCCTTTTATTGATCAAATGCTTGATCGGCTAGCGGGAAGGTCATTTTATTGTTTCCTTGATGGATATCCGGCTAAAATCAAATCAACATAGTATTGGAGGACCAAGAAAAGACGACATTCACATGCCCCTATAGAACGTTTGCTTTTAGTCGGATGCCATTCGGTTTATGCAAGGCTCCGGCTACTTTTCAAAGATGCATGATGTCCATCTTCTCCGATATGGTAGAGGATTTTCTTGAAGTCTTCATGGACGATTTCTCGGTGGTAGGTGAGTCTTTTGAGCATTGTCTTAACAATCTTAAACAAGTGCTCAAGAGATGTGAAGAGACCAACCTTGTGCTCAATTGGGAGAAATGTCACTTCATGGTGGATGAAGGAATTGTGTTGGGGCATAAAATTTCAAGGCATGGCATAGAGGTAGACCGGGCAAATATAGAGATCATTTCTAAGCTTCCTCCACCTACTTCCGTTAAAGGTGTTCGCAGTTTCTTAGAGCATGCCGGTTTCTATAGGCGCTTCATCAAGGATTTCTCCAAGATTGCAAATCCTGTGTGCAAACTCCTTGAGAAGGATGCCAAATTTGTATTTGATGAGAAATGCCTCAAAGCTTTTGAGGAGTTGAAGCAAAGTCTCACCACGGCACCTATTATTGTCACACCCGATTGGTCACTTCCTTTCGAGCTCATGTGTGACGCCAGTGGTATAGCCATTGGAGTAATGCTTGGCCAACGTCGCAACAAAGTTTTTCACCCTATTTACTATGCCAGTAAAACACTCAATGGGGCACAAATGAATTACACAGTGACTGAGCAAGAACTTCTGGCCATTGTCTATGCTTTTGAGAAGTTCCGGGCTTATTTGTTGGGCTCTAAAGTGACAGTGTACACAGATCATGTAGCTCTTCGCTATCTCTTGGCAAAGAGGGATGCAAAGCCTCGGTTGATTCGATGGGTCTTGTTGCTGCAAGAGTTCGACTTTGAAGTCAAGGATCGCAAGGGGACTCAAAATCAAGTGGCGGATCATTTGTCAAGGGTTGAAGAAGCAGGGAGACCAAAGGGAGATCGTGATATCAATGATGCATTCCTGGATGAACATATATTGGCCCTATCTAATACTTTTGCTCCTTGGTATGCCGATATTGCTAACTATTTATTTAGTGACCTTATTCTGGATGGATTGGAGTCATATCAAAAGAAGTTCTTGAGAGATTGCCGACACTACTACTGGGAGGAGCCTTTCTTCTTCCGTGCTTATGCGGACAACATCATCAGAAGGTGTGTTCTAGAAGACGAGATTGTGCATATTCTAAAGGCATGCCATGACTAACCGGTTGGGGGGTCATCATGGAGGAAATCGAACAGCGGCGAAGGTTATAGAATATGGTTACTATTGGCCTTCGATCTACCATGATGCTAATCATATGGTTAAGGCTTGTGACCAATGTCAAAGACAAGGTCCAATCTCCAAGAGGCATGAAATGTCAATGCATTTTGTGATGGAAATTGAAATCTTCGACGTTTGGGGAATTGACTTCATGGGTCCCTTTGTAAGCTCATACGGGATGAAGTACATTTTAGTGGCTGTGGACTACGTGTCTAAATGGGTTGAAGCGATAGCATTACCAAACAATGAGGCACGGAGTGTGACTCAATTCTTGAAGAAGAACATTTTCACTCGGTTTGGCACTCCTAGAGCCATTCTTAGTGATGGGGGGTCTCATTTCTGCAACAAGGCCTTCAAAGTTCTCCTTGAAAAATATGGTGTCAAGTATAAGGTAGCCACACCTTACCATCCGCAATCAAGCGATAAAGTGGAAGTTTCCAACCGGGAGATAAAGAGCATTCTAGCAAAAAATGTCAATGCAAACAGGACCGACTGGTCAAGAAAGCTAGATGATACATTGTGGGTATACCGCACAGCATACAAGACTCCCATTGGTACGTCTCCCTATCGGTTAGTTTTTGGAAAAGCATGCCATCTGCCTATTGAATTGGAGCACGAGGTTATGTGGGCATTAAAAAGGTTAAACATGGACTGGGCAGAAGCTGCAACTTTAAGGTTAACACAACTTAATGAAATGGAGGAATTCCGTCTCCATGCTTATGAAAGTGCAGCTGTGTATAAAGAGAGAATGAAGTTTGTCCATGATAAAAAGATCCTGAAAAGAGAATTCAAGTCGGGTGACTTGGTATTACTCTTTAATTCCAGACTCAAGTTATTTCCGGGCAAGCTCAAATCAAAATGGTCTGGTCCATTCAAAGTAGTCGATGTCTCTCCTTTTGGAGCCGTAGAATTAGCATTGGAAGATGGGCTCCGAACTTTCAAAGTGAATGGCCAAAGAGTCAAGCACTACTTGGGCTCAAATGGTGAAAAGCATTTGGTAGAGCAGCTGGCTCTCAAAGATGATCCGTGCCCGACCATTGAGTAAATTCAGAGGAGTCTCAACTTCGTCGTGCCGCGACGTTAAATCAAGCGCTTCATGGGAGGCAACCCATGTGTGGTAACATTTATTTTTGTTGTAAATTTTTTTTTAAAGTTTTCGATAGATAGATTTACTCAAGCAAGTTGAAGGTTGTGTTAGAATGCAGGAGATTCAAAAGGCCACAATACTGGGAAGGAATGCCTAAAAAGGGAAGAAAAACCACTGCATGAAGTTTGCTGCACAAATGCAATCGCATTTTCACTATGCGAACGGCATTTAAATCGCAAACTGAAGCAGTAAGTTTGGCTCAAATTGTTGACAAAAATGCGACAAGGTAATTCACTTTGCGGATCGCATTTTCACTATGCGGATCGCATTTCAATCGCAAACTGAAGCAGTAAGTTTGGCTCAAATTTCTGACAAAAATGTGACAAGGTAAATTCATTTTGCGGACCGCATTTGCATTATGCGATCGCATTGTGCCTCGCATTGACACCCTTTCAGTAGAACCCACCGCGTAACACGTATGCGGTCGCATAGTGTGTTATGCGGTTACTTTCCCATCGCACAATGCCAGGTAAGGCACCACATTCTCTCATATTTTAGTCCTTCAAATCACTGCAAAACAACCTTAAAAAAAACAAAAAAACAAAAAAAAACAAACAGAAAAAGAAAACACCAGAGGCAAACAGAGATCCAATCGTACTAATGACGAAGACCCGTTCAAAATCTCCATACTTCTTCTACTCTTCTTCATCGGTATGTGTCCCGATCTTCTCATGTCACTCAGATCTTCGATGTGTTTTTCTTTAGTTTTTATTGTGCATTTTTTGATTTTGTTGCTTATCATACTTGCTTGGTTGTTTCTGGGGTGATTGGTAGAGAGATCTAGGACTGCCATTGTTGGGGGGATGAACTGAATCGTGAGACCGAAGGCATTTGCGGCCCACAAAATCAAAATGTGGTTCGCATTTTGGCCGCATCCTTAAACCCTAGTCTCCTGAAGACGATGACAAATGATGTGCCATTTGCGATCGGTAATTACTATGCGAATCGCAAAGGCACCGCAAACTGGGACAGAATACCCTGTTAAGACCTTGACATCTGCTTTTGTTTTGCGATCGCATTTCCCACTTTGGGGTGCACTTTGCGATCGCATTTTTGCTATTATGATTTGTGTGTGTGCAAGTAATTTCTGTGATGGTTATGCGATTCGCATAGTGGTTTTGCAATCGCATAATCCATCGCAGACTGAGGTCCAATATTGCACAGTCAAGATTGCGTCCAGTTTGCGGATCGCATAGTGGTTATGCGACCGCAAACCATGTCGCATTCATTTTACTTTTTGTTGATTTCTTCTGTTTTCTTTTCCCTATTGCTTACAATATCGCTCACATTTTACCCTTATACAAATATGGCACCTCAAAAGCATGTCGCAAGGAAAAGGGCACCATCCGGTCGTTATACATCACAGCCAAAACGTGTATGAACGGAACCAAATATGCCAAGCACCTCCCAGTCTGATGAGGAGGAACTCTCGCCCTCAGTTAATCTACAGGCTGAGGCTAAAAGGAAACATGGAGATGACTTTCATCTCCGATTTGGGGTCGAAGGCTCAAGGGAACTATATCGAGAGGGACTCACCAAAAGAAAAATACTGGGTGAGAAGCAGTTGAGCGTGAATGGACTCCAAGAACAGTACCCCCACATTCTCGACAATATAAAAGTGAGAAAATGGGAGTGCTTCACTGAGGCCCCTGAGGAGTATAATGAGTCACTGGTTCGGGAGTTCTATGCATCTTATGGAGCTTCTAGGACGGCACACCACAAATGCAACAATATGTTTACTGGAATCGTACTTATTCGGGGAAAGAATGTGTTCTGCAATAGTGAGGAGATTAATGAAATATATTCCCCCGAATGGCAAACAGGCACAGCTGAGTACGATGCCAAGTACGCAAATAGAGAAAACGAGCGTGGGTGGATTGCGCCGGTAATTGCAAAGGGGACCCCTGCTTGGATTAATCCTGGAAAGAAGATATATAAGGAGGATCTGACAAGGGAGGGTCGATTCTGGCTCAGTTTCGTCGCCTCCCGTTTGATACCGTCCCAGAACGAAACAGATATAAGCATTGAGAAAGCTCTACTCATTGCATGTATCATGGCCGGTAACAAGATTTATGTGGGAACTCTGATCTTCCAGGAGATTGGTATCCGGGCAACGCAGCGTGCTACCTCGCTTCCATTTCCGTGCTTGATCACAGCACTCTGTAAAGCTGTGAACGTTCCTCTCATGCAACAATCTGATAAAATCGGAAAGGAAACGAGGGACATAGACATCACACGCATCAGTGATGCTGCTGCCCCACCAGAGACTCCAATCCAGGACCCTGACTCCCAGACTCCTGTGCCTCCTCAAGTTCTAGAGGCCTCCACTTCTGCTTCAGAGCCTGCCTCTCAGTCCAACACTGGTCAGCCTTCCTCTGCACTGCCAGCCCTCTCAAGGCTTGGTCTAATTGCCCAGCATGCTAATGCCAAGGTACACCAGCTCTTGAAGACCTTGCCCAACCTTATCAAACAAACCCTGACTCCGATACAAACTTCAGTGACAGCTCTCCAACAACAACAAACATTGTTTGGGGATCGCTTGCACCAGCTCGAGTTAAGGGTTGAAAAGATCGAGCGAGGTGAGGTTAGGGATTTACCTCAGCTAAGAGAGGAGGTTGCGTCTATGAAGACCGAGCTCCACAAAATGCAAAATTTGGAGTTCGACCTATCAACCCTCCTGTCCAAAGAGGATGAGCAAGGAGCAGACACAGCTGCACCAGACCTAGGCTTAGATTTCACAACTCTGATGGCAAACATTGCACCTCAAACTGCCAGAATGTCTCAACCTCCAGCTCCTCCTGTACGTATTGATATTGATGATGAGGAGGCATCCAGACATTCTTCAGAGTCAGAGGGTGAAGAGGTAGAGGAGGAGGATTCATGGTCCGAGGAGGATGAAGGCCCTCAAGAGAAGGGCAAGTAGATTGCTGCTCCTACAGTGGAGGATGAGGAGCAAGCATGCATTCAAAGGGCCATACAACATTCGCTAGCAGATTTGGCCGCCCATGCAGACCCATCGGCCACTCAGCCATCACCGGGCGAGGCAAGCAGTTGACAAGCTCCAACTCCAGTTCCCGACCAGTACAACATCCCTCCTTCAGCAGTAGAGGGTCAACCAGCTACCGACTCTCATAGCGCTTAGTGCGCCCCAGGGAGCCCCTTCAACTCCACTTTATGTTTATATGCATTGGGGACAATGCATGCTTTTGGTTGGGGGTGGTAGCCTTATCTGTATTGTTGTATTTTTGCTTTGCGACATTTATAACTGTAGTATATATTAGTGCTTTATGATTTCTGTACATAAGTTGTCTTTAATTAATAGATAGTTTTCCGTCTTTAGTGATTAGAAATAATGATTAGAAATAAAATTCCCCTTGTTTTTCTTTGCCGGGTTCTTTTTCAAGGGTGTAATAGTAGAACCAGGACAATAAAATGAAACATGTTGACCGGGATGGTGTAATTGTCTAGTCTCAAGCATGTGTGTCTGTACATAGCTCATACCCTTTCAAAAGATAGGCTCGCTCTGTGACTCTATATCTACCTATAGTTATGTGTTTATATATGATGAAAGCCTTGAGTTGCCAAATGTTAACTCCAGGGCTTTAAACTATGTGAACCAAACAGTTTGTGTGCCATGTATGTGAGCTCTTTGTGTAGATAATTCTTGTGTTTGCTTCTGCCATCTAGAACTTGACCGGTTGGTTTTTCGACGCTTATAATAATTACACTTAGTTGGAGAGATGATCTTAGGCATTCTTTGTTTTATTTGTGAAACCTCTTTAGCCTTTCAAGCCTACCTTTGCATAAATAATATCACCAGTACCCTATTCGAGCCTTTAACCTTTTCTTTGGCCACCTCATTACAAACCTTTCCCTTTTGTAAAATAATTACCTCTTTTGAACCGGTTCCTCCTTGAACACTGAGAATAGGCTAAAAGTCTATGTTGGGGGTATGGTGTCAAAATGGAAATGGGTAAGGTTGTGAATGAATTGAGTGTAGGAGCATATACCTCAAAGTGTGATGCAAATAAATTTGATCAAGTGTTATCAATGCCATCTACAAACAAGACAAGAAAAGGCGTTGGTTAGCCTTGGAGAAGAGCCAAGCGTCCATAAATCTTACTATGGACGAATCTTGTGTTGAAGATGTACATTTGTGTTTATGTTGTATTATCGTGTAGTTATTGAAGAAATTAATTCTTATTTGTTTGGTCCTGCGTGACTATTCTTTAAATTAGCCAAATTGTGGCCATTTTGTTAATTAGTTGTTTCCTAGTTGATTTAGGTTAACTAGTTATTCTTTTCCTAGTTGATTTAGGTAAAGGCTCATTCTATATAAGCCTAAACACTTCATTATTTTGATACCTTTTGACATTATTATCAACCAAAAAACGGCAGCACATTGCTCCCAAAATCGTGTGAATTAACTTGTCCAATTTTGGTGTGATTCAAAATTGAACTTGTTCCTTTGTTTGATCGAACAGTTTGCAAGACCATTGTTGTCTTGAGGGTTGTTCGTATAGTATAGGTACTCCGTGAATTCATCAAGAAGGTAAGTAGACTAGTTCCTATTTGTTGTCTTGATAGTTCATTGAGCGTCTTACTTCTATCTTTTGTTTTCTTGTTTCCGCTTTTTATATTGCATCAGTTGGTATCAGAGCTTGGAAAGGGTTTGTTTCTACAATCCCAATCCTGTTCTTCGTGCCTTAGTTTTAGGTTCTAATTCTTAAATTTCGTTTTCCAAAAAAAAAAAAAACGTGAAAAAAAAGAAAGAAAAAAAACGTGAAAAAAAAAAGAAAGAAAAACCAAAAATTGTTGTTGGTTGAAGTCATTAAAAACATCTAGGAATTGAAGTTCTTGAAGAGTCTTACGTTGTTCTTGAAGAGTTCTTGAATCCTCAAACGTTCCTAACGAGATTGCCTTGAATTCTTGAAGTTCTTGAACTTTAATTTGTTGTTCTTGAAGAATTGGTTGAGTACGGAGAGGAAGAGTTAGAAGAACAGGGTGTGAATATGTTCTTGGTGGTACGTAGGAACTTGAGCACTATGAACGTACAGGAGGAAGG
>MCJB01001943.1:0-26184 GCA_002018475.1 Nicotiana obtusifolia
AGTCATAAAATTGCTTGATGCGGGTATTATTTTCCCGATTTCTGACAGCAATTGGGTCAGCCCAGTGCAGTGCGTACCCAAGAAAGGGGGAATGACCATTGTAAAGAATGCAAAGAACGAATTGATCCCCACTCGAACCATTACAGGATGAAGGGTATGTGTTGACTATCGGAAACTCAACAAGGCAACCCGAAAAGATCACTTTCCACTTCCCTTCATTGATCAGATGCTAGACAGATTAGCAGGACACGAATATTATTGCTTTTTGGATGGCTACTCAGGGTATAATCAAATTATCATATGCCCCGAAGATCAAGAGAAGACCACTTTCACTTGTCCTTATGGCACCTTCGCCTTCAAGCGAATGCCATTTGGCCTATGCAATGCACCTGCGACATTCCAAAGATGCATGATGGCCATTTTCACCGTGATGGTGGAAAAATTTGTAGAGGTGTTTATGGATGATTTCTCTATTTTCGGGTCCTCATATGATGATTGCTTGAGGAATCTGAGTACAGTGCTACCCCATGCGAAGAAACTAATTTGGTACTCAATTGGGAAAAGTGCCACGTCATGGTGAAAGAGGGAATTGTCTTGGGCCACAAAATTTCCAGAATAGGAATTGAAGTAGACAAAGCAAAAGTCGAGGCCGCTGAAAAATTACCGCCTCCAATTTCAGTCAAGGGTGTCCGGAGCTTTATGTAGGTTTTTATAGACGCTTCATTAAGGATTTTTCTAAAATTTCTACTCCTTTGTGCAGGTTGCTCGAAAAAGATGTACCATTCAAATTCGATGATTCCTGCCTCAAGGCATTTGAAGCACTTAAGGAGAAGCTGATAACTGCACCTATTATTGTAGCACCGGATTGGTCAAGGCCTTTTGAGCTCATGTGCGACGCTAGTGATTTGGCCATTGGAGCAGTGCTAGGGCAGCGAAAAGACAAGGTGTTCCATTCTATTTACTATGCAAGCAAAACTCTAGATCCGGCACAACAGAACTACACTACCACCGAAAAGGAGTTGCTAGCAGTAGTTTGGGCATTCGAGAAGTTCAGAGCTTATTTGGTGGGAACAAAAGTCATAGTCCACACCGACCATGCGGCAATCAGGTATCTATTTACTAAGAAAGAATGTAAAGCTCGATTAATGCGCTGGGTACTATTGTTGCAGGAATTTGATGTAGAAATCAGAGATCGGAATGGGACTGAAAATCAAGTGGCAGACCATCTCTCTTGGTTAGAAAATCATGCACACATGGAAGAAGATGGACAAATAAAGGAATTCTTTTCCGACGAACACCTTTTTGCAATTAGTCATGATTCTCCTTCATGGTATGCGGATTTTGTCAATTACTTGGTAAGCGGAGTATTCCCACTAGATTTCAAAAGTGAAGCTCGAAAAAGGTTCCTGCATAATGTCAAGTTCTATTACTTGGATGAACCATACTTGTTCAAACAATGTGCCGATCAACTGATGAGAAGATGTATTCCTGATGAAGAGGTTGATTCTGTTTTGCATGATTGCCACGCCTCACCATATGGAGGTCACACGGAGGTGACCGTACAGCAGCCAAAGTTCTACAATCCGGGCTATTCTGGCCTACTTTGTTCAAAGATGCACATGCCTTTGTCAAAAGATGCGACCAATGTCAAAGAACGGGTACAATCACAAGAAAGCAATAGATGCCCCTTAACAACATTCTTGAAGTTGAACTCTTTGATGTGTGGGGGATAGATTTCATGGGCCTGTTTCCACCTTCCCAAGGGAACAAGTACATTTTTCTTGCCGTTGACTATGTATCCAAATGGGTAGAGGCGATTGCTTTGCCTACAAATGATGCCATGGTAGTCGCCGCCTTCGTCAAGAAGAACATATTTTCCAGATTCGGGACTCCACGAGCATTGATTAGTGATGAAGGCACACCCTTTTGCAACCGGCTGCTTAATAACCTTTTGGCAAAATATGGGGTACGTCACAAAGTTGCTACAGCTTACCATCCCCAAACGAGCGGTCAAGACGAAGTGTCCAACAGAGAAATAAAACAAATTTTGGAGAAAACAGTGAGCGTAAATAGAAAGGATTGGGCATCAAAGTTAGATGACGCTCTATGGGCATACCGGACAACGTTCAAAACTCCAATCGGAACATCGCCTTACAAACTAGTTTACGGAAAAGCTTGCCACCTACCAGTGGAGTTGGAACATAAGGCATATTGGGCAATAAAGAAATTAAATATGGATTTTGAAGCTTCGGGCGAAAAGAGACTGATGCAATTAAATGAATTAGACGAGTTCCGACTACATTCATATGAGAACGCCAAACTCTACAAAGAAAAGACAAAAAGGTGGCATGACAAGCATATAAAACCACGTCACTTTGAACCGGGCCAGCAAGTGCTTTTATTCAATTCAAGGTTACGACTGTTTCCCGGTAAGCTAAAGTCGAGATGGTCAGGTCCTTTTGAAGTGGTACGAGTGACGCTGTATGGAGCAATTGAATTACGAGCTTTGAACAGTGAAAGAAAATTTTTAGTTAACGGACAAAGGGTTAAGCATTATTTGGGAGGATTGGTCAACCGGGACAAAACAAAGATTTTGCTTACAAACGAATAAGGCGAAGAAGTTGAGTCGTGCCGCGACGTTAAATTAGGCGCTTGTTGGGAGGCAACCCAATGTTTAATTTTGTTTTAGTTAACTTCTTGTTTTCAATTTTTAGATTAGCTAGAAAACTGTAATTGATGTATTAAAATAGTATAGGTCATATAGTAATAAGTGAAACAAAAAAAAAAGAAAAAAAAAGGACGAATTCACTGTTTCCAGCGCCCAGGCCAGCGCCCAACGCTGCCTGTGGCGCTGAAACCAGAAAGTTTCAAGACCCAGCGCTAGGGTGGGCGCCTAGCGCTAGGCTGGGGGGTGTCCAGGTAAGTTATTTCTTTTCTTTTAAATTTTGACCCAAACCCATTAACCCGACCCACTACCCGTTTCCCACCTAACTAAAACACCTTTTAATGAAAACAAACCACCCGATTTCCCACCCACATTCACACACAACACATACCCAAACATTCTCTCTCTACTGCTTCGCACTTCATCTTCTTCTTCAACAAATCAATTTTTTCCTCATCACAAACTCATCAGGTATGATTTTCGTTGCTCTTCTCTTTCTTTCGTGGCCTTGTGAGTTCTGATTTTATTTACCTGTACAACTTCCCTTTCCCCCCAGTCCCCTTCGAATTTTCTTCTTCTTCATCTCTTTTACGAATTCAGGTGGGGTTATGTTTAAACTGAAATTTTTGGTTGGTATTTACTGTATCGGAGTAGTAAACTAATAGTCCCTCTACTTCGTCAAAATTCGGGAAGGTGATTACACTTCACCATTGTTGAGGATGAAGAACAATTTTTGTGCACACCACGTGTTTGCTTGAATGCCTGAATGACATTTTCTTAACTCCGATGAAGTTTGAGTATTCGGAATTACTTGTATATGCATTTCGAAGTAAGTGTGGGGTCGTTTGGGGTGATGTATCAGTACTGCAGGGTCGGGTTTTTGATTTCAAATATATTATACATCCTACGTATTCATAATGTATGTTGTCTAATTAGTATTCCTTAGTCTTTGTATGATGATTAGTCACTTTCACCTCTAAAGTTCTGAGCATTCTTCTTTTTTCATCCTTGACACTCATAACATTACCACATTTCTTAGAATTCACACACGGGGAAGTCTTGAGTACCCGTTGCTTATCCTGCACCCACTTGTGTTATACGTAAAAATTTAAGTGTGGGGTCCTTTCGTGACATTATAATACATTTTTCTCATTTTTCTATTTGTCGCATTGCAGGTAGCTATGGCACGTGACGGAAATAAAGGAAAAGCACTTGGCAAGGCATCAACTACTGCCCGAGCTCCGAAGAAACAAAAATAGGGCGAAGGATCTTCTCGCCAAGCCAAGGGAAAATAAGTCGATGAGGGCTCACAGCACATCCCTACCAGGCCCCGACCCCGACTTGACTTGGTTGATGATGATGCAGCTGCCTGGTACCGGAATTTTGTGCCAACGGGACGTTATGTCTCGGAGATGGAAATAAACACTACTCTATTGGAGAGGCGATTTCCAGACATTCTTGCTCGACTCCGCCTATCGAGAATGGACAAGTTTCTTGAATGCCCATGGCCGACTAACTTAAGTGCAGTTCGAGAATTATATGCTAACTGGGACTTCCATCGATCCAGGTCTTATGTCCGAGGTACAAAGGTGCCATTAGGGAGGGCAGATTTATGCCTGTACTTGGGAGTTGCTAATGCTGACCCTCAGCGATTGCAACAATTGATCCGCAGCCCTCCCTATCAGCTCATCCAACATATGCTATGTGGCGTTGATTCCAATGCCAAATGGAACAGGAAGCAAGGCAACATTCACCTCTCCATGGTCCGTGCTGACTTTAACAATGCTGCCAAGGTTTGGCAGAACTTCGTGCAGGCTAGGCTGATGCCTGCCGAACACAGCAGTGACTGTACACGGGCCAGAGTTTGCTTTATCTTCTCCCTCATGACTGGCCGGCCGATCAATGTCGCTGAAATTATGCTCACGGAGATGGCTCGTACACGATTCGGGCGTCAGATACGACGACTCTACTATGGTAACCTCTTAACACAATACATGAGGTTTCTGGGAGTCCCCGAATATCCAGGGCATGATGAGGTCGTGGAGGCTCCACCAAGTCTTATGGACATTACATCCGTTATGGAGCCTGCATCCAAACTAACCCCAGCAGCTCAGTTTGAGCGGGATGAGAGCATCACCAGATTCATGTTCAATGCTATGAACCTGGTAATGACCCGAGTAGGCATTTCTGATGAAGAACGCATGCGTATGCGTGATGATCTTACGGGCACAGCAAAGGAGTTGCTAGGCATTGCACCTGGCAGTCCAGTTCATCCCGAGGAAGATGCCAACACTGTCCAGGGCTCAGATCATGTGGGGGAGGATAAGGATGACACCACCGGACCTCGGGCATTGGTACCCTTTGGCATGGATTCCGACGAGACCGGCACAGATTGAGGGGAGCCTTTCTTTTCACCTTACTTTACTCTTCATTTTATTATGCATCGGGGACTATGCGTGTTATAAGTGTGGGGTGGGGGGAAAATATTTGTCGTGTCGTGCCGTGACTTCTTCATGAAAGTGTCTGTTCTATGACTTTTGAGGTGATGTTTACGATTTTTCTTTTCTTTAGCTTTTGAATGTGTTCTTAGTTGTAATTGTTGTTAATTGGGTTGTTGTTAAGTTAGAATGATTAATAGCTTTTGTGATTCATAGTGGTTATCTGTTTTCTGTTTTTCATGTTTCTTATTATTATAACCTTCGAAAAAAAAAAAATTATATATGTAATAGATATATAATCTAGTTTTTTCCCGACGCCGGATTGTTTTTCTTGAGGGATAAAAATTGGATTGAAAATAACAAAAATATTTTCTTTTATTTTTAGAAAATAGGTAATCTTTCCTTGGTTTTTCTTAGGGCACCGGTTCTTTTCCAAGGATGTAATCCGAACCGGGCAACTTTAATTTTTCTTTTAGGATTAGTATTAGGAAAAACTGAGTAAGAATGCAATACTTCTTGACACCGTTTATGCTAGTGCAATAAGTTATGACACATGATCTAAATTCCCATAAGTTAAGTGTTGAAATAAGTAAAAAGAAGACAGCCCAATTTGCGATGCCTCCTCTCAATAGTTGACTTGCTTAAACATCTAGTGCGTTATTGCTTAATTGCCTCAAATCAATATGCTTGCTCAACTCGACATTTGAATAGGACCATGGTGATTGAGTCATGTGCATCGTGTGGGTGAGATTTTGATCCTCTATGTTATCTCATATAGTCTAGAACTTGCCCCGTGTGTTAATTAAAGCGAAATTGTAAGTTGGGATAATCTAAGAAATGATATAGGCACTTCTTTGTTTGATTTTGGATGTGCTTGTCGCATCGAATATAAATTTGTCCATTGTTAGCCCTTTTGTGCCTATGAGCCTCTTTCTTTTTGTACCTACATTACAAGCCATTCCCTTTATTTTGTTCTTGAATTGAGCCTTATTTGAACATTTACCTCCGAAAGCACTTAGTCGCTAGAAGAAGTAAGGGCTGTTAGAAGGATTGTCTTGTTGATGAATGGAACAATGAAAGGACATATTGGTTAGTTGGAGTTAAATTGATAAATCACTAGCGGATGAAAAAAAAATATGTGTATGGAAGGTGAGAAATAAGAAAGAAAAAATTTGATGATGAAAAAAAAGTTGTTGATGTTGAAAAAGATATGAAATATTCACCTCCTATTGTAGTATGCTAAGTGATTAAAAAGAAAAGGGCTATGTGTGTGAGACAAGTTTAGTGATTGGAAGAAAAAGAAGTGTTTGAATATTGAGTGTAGTGTATTAAGTGCTTAGGAGGACTAGTCACTACTACCAAATATATCTTACCCATCCCCTAGCCTACATTACAACCCGACAAGGTCCTATTTGATCTTAGATTTGACTAACTCAATTAGTGGAAGTCTACACTACGGGCAAGCTTATGGTACTCTATGGATGCATACGAGTTCTTTGTGAGAGTGAGAGTCTGTGTGCGAATTTTGTGTGATTCCATTCATATATATATTCACTCTTCATATATTGGTGAGGGCACATGATTTCATGAACAATTGGTAATGTATGAATTGTCTTGTTGGGTAAGTATATGAATTGAAGTAGCTTAATATGGCAAGTCGATTTTTGAGGTTGGGTGATGACAATTGGGGTGTTGAATGTGATTGAATTAATGGGCTTAATTGAACTTTATGGGAATGATATGGATAATTATATGTTCATACTTGTTCAACTAGTATTGATTGTGTTCAAGAGTATGAATTGTTTTAATGTTGAATGTTTCGTGCTAAGCTAAGAGTTAGTAGTTGGGAAAGGTTGGTTAAAATCCCATTGCTCGAGGGCGAGCAAGAGTCTAAGTGTGGGGTGTTGATAATTGGTAGAAGAGGTATTAAATAATGTGTATATTATCCCATGTTTAGCTCTTGTTTGTGTGAATTTGGATGTTAATCACATTGATTCATGTTAATATAATATGTTTTTATGTGTATGAATGAGTTGAGAGCAATCGGGGACGAAACAGGGGAAGAAACGAGCCAAAACAAGAAGAATCGGACGAAAGAAGAAACCAGCCCACAGGCCAGCGCCCAGCGCCCAGCGCTGCCTGTGGCGCTGGGAAGAGAGAGGAACGAAGAAGCACTGCCTTCAGTCCCCTGGGGGGCGCTGGGCGCTGCTCAGGGGACTGATTTCGGGATTTTTTTCCTACTTCGCCTAGAAGATCCCCAAGTCGACCCCAACCCTTCCCAACTCCTATATAAACACCCCTAATCCTATCTAAGGGGGGAAGAACGTGATTTTGGAGAAAAAGGAGGCTTAGGAACATCAACAACACCAACAAATTCTCAGTTCATCAATTCAATCTAGTATCTCTATTTAGTTTTTCAAACTTAGTTATTTGATTTTGTTGAACATGAGTGGCTAATCACCCCTTGTTCTGGGGTTGTGATTAGCCATGAATATTGTGTTTCTAACTTGATGAATTCGTTTTAATAGTTAATGTGGATAAGATTGTTTCTTCAATTCTATGCTAAATTTCTTAATTGTTTTGGCCATCAATTAAGTCCTATCAATTATCTATGCTATGTTTGAGAAAACTAAGTCTAGATTAGAATAAGAATTGAAGAAAGCATGTTCTTAACTTTGATTAAAAGAGCGGATTCGTGGTTAGGATAGGAATATACTTAATTACCATGCTTAATTGGATAGTCGTGTTCTTAATGCATTCTTGCTAGATTAATTCCATAGGAATATAGGCATTAATCTTGTTATGAATAGGCGAATAGTACTTCGGAAGAAGGCTATGAGTATCATTATCGATCAATTAGCAATCTTACATTAACTATATAAACAACAAGTCAATTTAAACGCAATAGGATTGGAAACATAATCGCAACCCTGGAATGTTTGTTTTATTGATTACAAAACACATATTTGTTCTTTGCAATTATTAGATATAAATTAGCGATACAATTTAGAATAAACCAATTATTCAATTTGATTCTTGCTTGATTAAAATAACTATATTAGTTGTTATAAAGTAGTTAAACTTAAGTCCCTTGGGTACGATAATCCAGACTCATTGTCCTATATTACTTGTCGATCACGTATACTTGCGTGTGCGTTAGGGAGCAACAGTAGTGTAGACACTATGTCTGAAATAACATTAACTAGTAAGTGGAGACCCTATGTCAGAAAAGGAGACTAGGGAATGGAGATCCTATGTCTAATATATAATCAACTAGGGAGTGGATACCCTATGTTGGAAAAGGAGACTAGGGAGTTGAGACCCTATGTCTAAAATAATATCAACTAGGGTGTGGAGACCCTATGTCTAAAATAACATCAACTAGGGAGTGTAGACCTATGTTGGAAAATGAGACTAGGGAATAGTGACCCTATGTCTCAAATAGGATCAACTAGGGAGTGCAGAAGACTAGGGAGTGGAGACCTTACGTCTAAAATAACATCAAGTAGGGAGTGGAGACCCTATCTTAGGAATGTAGGACTAGGGAATGGAGACCCTATGGCTAGAAAAATATCAACTACGGAGTGGAGACCCTATGTTGGAAAAAGAGACAAGAGACTAGAGACCCTATGTCTAAAATCAACTAGGAGTGGAGAACCAATGTTGGAAAAGGAGACTAGGGAGTGGCGACACAATGTCTAAGATAAGATCAACTAGAGAGTGGAGAATCAATGTTGGGAAAGAAGACTAGAGAGTGGAGACCCTATGTCTAAAATAACATCAACTAAGGAGTGGACCCTATGTAGGAAAATAAGACAATGAAGTGTAGACCCTATGCCTAAAATAACTTCTACTAGGGAGACTATGTAGTGGTGGCACTTTATCGACGAAAATAACATCAATTAGGGAATTGAAACCCTTTGTTGGAAGAGGAGACAACGAAGTGGAGACTTTATGTCTAAAATAATATCAACTAGGGAGTGGAGACCTTATGTCTAAACTAACATCAACTAGGGAGTGGAGACCCTTCTTTGGAAAAGGAGACTAGGGAGTGGAGAGCTTATGTCTAAAACATCAAGTTGGGAGTAAAGACCATATGCTGGAATATGAGACTTGAGGGTAGAGACCATTTGTTTAAAATAGCATCAACTACGGTGTCGAGACCCTTTGTTTGAAAAGGAAATTAGGGAGTAGAGACCCCATGTTTAAAATACCATCAACTAGGGAGTGGACACCCTATGTTGGAAATGAAACTAGGTAGTGGAGACCCCATGTCTAAAATAGCATCAACTAGGGAGTGGATACCCTATGTTGGAAAAGGATACTAGGGAGAGGACACCCTATGTCTAAAATAATATAAATAAGGGAGTGGAGACCCTATGTTGGAAAAGAAGACTAGGAAGTAGTGACCCTATGTCTCTAATAACATCAACTAGAGAGTGGAGACCTTATGTCTAAAATAAGATTGACAAGGGAATTGAGACCCTTTTTTGGAAAAGTAGACTAGGGAGTTTAGATCTTGTGTCTAAAAAAACATCAACTAAGTTGTGGAGACCCTTTGTTGGAAAAGGAGACTAGGGAGTGGAGTCCCTTTGTTGGAAATTAAACTCGGTAGTGGAGACCCCATGTCTAAAATAGCATCAACTAGGGAGTGGAGACCCTATGTTGGAAAAGAAGACTAGGGACTGGAGACCCCATGTCTATAATTATATCAACAAGGTAGTGGAGACCCTATGTTGGAAAATAAGACTAGGGAGTGGAGACCCTATGTCAAAAATAGATAAAACTAGAAACTACAGACCCTGTGTCTGAAAAGGAGACTAGGGAGTGGAGACCCTATGTCTAAAATAGCATCAACTAGGGAGTGGAGACCCTTTGTTGGAAATTAAACTAGGTAGTGGAGACCCCATGTATAAAATAGCATCAACGGGGAGTGGAGACCCCATGATGGAAAAGGAGACTAGGGAGTGGAGACCCTATGTTAGAAAAGGAGACTAGGGAGTAAAGACCCTATGTATAAAATAACATCAACTAGGGAGTGGAAATCCTTTGTCTAAAATAATATCAACTACGGAGTGGAGACCCTATGTTGGGAAAGGAGACTAAGAAGCGGAGTCCCTCTGTCTAAAATAAGATCAACAAGGGAGTGGAGACCAATGTTAGAAAATGAGACTAGGGAATAGTGACACTATGTTTAAAATAGCATCAACTAGGGAGTGGAGACATGATGTCTAAAATAACATCAACTAAGGAGTAGAGACCTTATGTCTAAAATAACATCAAGTAGGGAGTGGAGACCCTATGTTGGAAAACGAGACAAGGGGGTAGAGACCGTGTTTTTAAAATAACATCAACTACAGAGTGGAGACACTATGTTTTAAAAGGAGTTTAGGGAGTAGATACCCCATGTCTAAAATAACATCAACTAGGGAGTAGAGACCCTATGTTAGATATGAAACTAGGTAGTGGAGACCATGTTTAAAATAACATCAAGTAGGGAGTGGATACCCCATGTTGGAAAAGGAGACTAGGGAGAGGAGACCCTATGTCTAAAATTATATCAAAAAGGGAGTAGATACCTTCTGTTGGAAAAGAATACTAGAGACTGGAGACCCTATGTCTAAAATAACATCAACTAGGAAGTACAGACCCTATGTCTGAAAAGGGGACTAGGTAGTGGAGACCCTATGTCTAATATAAAATCAACTAGGGAGTGGAGACCCTATGTTGGAAAAGGAGACTAGGGAGTAGAGGCCCTATGTTTAAAATAAAATGAACTAGGGAGTGGAGACCCTAGTAGAGACCCTATGTCTAAAATAACATCAACTAGGGAGTGGAGACCGTATGTCTAAAATAACATTGAACAGGGAATTGAGACCCTTTGTTGGAAAAGTAGACTAGGGAATGGAGACGTTGTGTCAAAAATAACATCAACTAGGTTGTGGATACCCTTTGTTGGAAAAGGAGACTAGGGAGTGGAGACCTTATATCTAAATTAACAACAACTAGGGAGTGGAGACCCTATGCTGGAAAATGAGACTAGGGGTACAGACCATTTATTTATAATAACATCAACTACGGAGTGGAGACCCTAAGGTGGAAAAGGAGATTAAGGAGTAGAGACCCCATGTCTAAAATAACATCAATTAGTGAATGGATATCCTATGTTCGAAATGAACCTAGGTATTAGAGACACCATGTTTAAAATAGCATCACCTAGGGAGTGGAGAACCCATGTTGGTAAAGGAGACATGGGAGAGGAGACCTTATGTCTAAAATAATATCAACAAGGGAGTGGAGACCCTATGTTGGAAAAGAAGACCAGGTAGTGTAGACCCTATGTCAAAAATAACATTAACTTGGAAGTGGAGACCCTATGTCAAGAAAGGAGACTAGGGAGTGGAGATCCTATGTCAAATGTATAATCAACTAGGGAGTGGATACCCTATGTTAGAAAAGGAGACTAGGGAGTAGAGACCCTATGTATAAAATAACATCAACTAGGGAGTAGAGACCCTATGTCTAAAATATCATCAACTAGGGTGTGGAGACCCTATGTTGGGAAATGAGACTAGGAAGCGGAGAACCTATGTCTAAAATAACATCAACTAGGGAGTGGATACCTATGTTGGAAAATGAGACTAGGGAATAGTGACCCTATGTCTCAAATAGGATCAACTAGGGAAGTGCAGACCCTTTGTTGGAAAAGAAGACTAGGGAGTGGAGACCTTATGTCTAAAATAACATAAAGTAGGGAGTGTAGACTCTATGTTAGGAATTTAGGACTAGGGAATGAGAGACCCTATGGCTAGAAAAATATCAACTACGGAGTAGAGACCCTATGTTGGAAAAAGAGACAAGAGAATGGAGACCCTATGTCTAAAATCAACTAGGAGTGGAGAACCTATGTTGGAAAAGGAGACTAGGGAGTGGCGACCCAATGTCTAAGATAAGATCAACTAGAGAGTGGAGAATCAATGTTGGGAAAGAATACTAGGGAATGGAGACCCTATGTCCAAAATAACTTCAACTAGGGAGTGGACCCTATGTAGGAAAATAAGACAATGAAGTGGAGACCCTATGCCTAAAATAACTTCAACTAGGGAGTGCAGACCCTATGTTGAAAAAGGAAACAAGGAAGTGGAGACCCAATGTCAAAAATATTATCATCTAGGGCGTGGACACCTATGTTCGAAAAGAAGACCAGGGAGAGGAGACCCTATTTTTAAAATAACATTAACTAGGGAGTGGTGACCTTATGTTGGTAAAAGGAGATTATGTAGTGGTGGCAATTTATCGTTGAAAATAAAATCAATTAGGGAATGGAAACCCTTTGTTGGAAAAGGAGACAACGGATTGGAGACTTTATGTCTAAAATAACATCAAGTAGGCAGTGGAGACCCTTTGTTGGCAAAGGAGACTAGGGAGTGGAGACCTTATGTCTAAACTAACATCAACTAGGGAGTGGAGACCCTTTGTTGGAAAAGGAGACTAGGGAGTGGAGACCTTATATCTAAAATAACATCAAGTTGGGAGTTGAGACCCTATGCTGGAATATGAGACTTGGGGATAGAGACCTTTTGTTTATAATAACATCAAACTACGGTGTCGAGACCCTATGTTTGAAAAGAAAATTAGGGAGTAGAGACCCTATTTCTAAAATAACATCAACTAGGGAGTGGAAACCCTATGTTGGAAATGAAACTAGGTAGTGGAGACCCCATGTCTAAAATAGCATCAACTAGGGAGAGGATACCCTATGTTGGAAAAGGATACTAGGGAGTGGAGACCCTATTTTGGAAAACAAGACTAGGAAGTAGTGACCCTATGTCTCAAATAACATCAACTAGAGAGTGGAGACCTTATGTCTAAAATATGATTAACTAGGGAATTGAGAACCTTTGTTGGAAAAGTATTCTAGGGAGTTTAGACCTTGTGTCTAAAATAACATCAACTACGTTGTGGAGACCCTTTGTTAGAAAAGGAGACTAGGGAGTAGAGACCCTTTGTTGGAAATTAAACTGGGTAGTGGAGACCCCATGTCTAAAATAGCATCAACTAGGGAGTGGAGACCCCATGTCTATAATTATATCAACAAGGTAGTGGAGACCCTATGTTGGAAAAGAAGACTAGGGAGTGGAGACCCTATGTCTAAAATAAATTCAACTAGGAAGTACAGACCCTATATCTGAAAAGGAGACTAGGGAGTGGAGACCCTATGTCCAAAATAGCATCAACTAGGGAGTGGAGACCCTTTGTTGGAAATTAAACTAGGTAGTGGAGACCCCATGTCTAAAATAGCATCAACGGGGAGTGGAGACCCCATGATGGAAAAGGAGACTAGGGAGTGGAGACCCTATGTTGGAAAAGGAGACTAGGGAGTAAAGACCCTATATATAAAATAACATCAACTAGGGAGTGGAAACCCTTTGTCTAAAATAATATCAACTACGGAGTGGAGACCCTATGTTGGGAAAGGAGACTAGGAAGCGGAGACCCTCTGTCTAAAATAACATCAACTACGGAGTGGAGACCNGACCTTATATCTAAAATAACATCAAGTTGGGAGTTGAGACCCTATGGTGGAATATGAGACTTGGGGATAGAGACCTTTTGTTTATAATAACATCAAACTACGGTGTCGAGACCCTATGTTTGAAAAGAAAATTAGGGAGTAGAGACCCTATTTCTAAAATAACATCAACTAGGGAGTGGAAACCCTATGTTGGAAATGAAACTAGGTAGTGGAGACCCCATGTCTAAAATAGCATCAACTAGGGAGAGGATACCCTATGTTGGAAAAGGATACTAGGGAGTGGAGACCCTATTTTGGAAAACAAGACTAGGAAGTAGTGACCCTATGTCTCAAATAACATCAACTAGAGAGTGGAGACCTTATGTCTAAAATAACATCAAATAGGGAGTGGAAACCCTTTGTTGGAAAAGGAGACTAGGGAGTGGAGATCCTGTGTCTAAAATAGCATCAACTTGGGAGTGGAGACCCCATGTCTATAATTATATCAACAAGGTAGTGGAGACCCTATGTTGGAAAAGAAGACTAGGGAGTGGAGACCCTATGTCTAAAATAAATTCAACTAGGAAGTACAGACCCTATATCTGAAAAGGAGACTAGGGAGTGGAGACCCTATGTCCAAAATAGCATCAACTAGGGAGTGGAGACCCTTTGTTGGAAATTAAACTAGGTAGTGGAGACCCCATGTCTAAAATAGCATCAACGGGGAGTGGAGACCCCATGATGGAAAAGGAGACTAGGGAGTGGAGACCCTATGTTGGAAAAGGAGACTAGGGAGTAAAGACCCTATATATAAAATAACATCAACTAGGGAGTGGAAACCCTTTGTCTAAAATAATATCAACTACGGAGTGGAGACCCTATGTTGGGAAAGGAGACTAGGAAGCGGAGACCCTCTGTCTAAAATAACATCAACTACGGAGTGGAGACCTATATCGGAAAATGAGACTAGGGAATAGTGACGCTATGTTTAAAATAGCATCAACTAGAGAGTGGAGACATGATGTCTAAAATAACATCAACTAAGGAGTGGAAACCTTATGTCTAAAATAACATCAAGTAGGGAGTGGAGACCCTATGCTGGAAAATGAGACTAGGGGGTAGAGACCATGTTTTTAAAATAACATCAACTACGGAGTGGAGACCCTAGGTTTTAGAAGGAGATTATGGAGTAGATACTCCATGTCTAAAATAACATCAACTAGGGAGCAGAGACCCTATGTTAGAAATGAAACTAGGTAGTGGAGACCCCATGTCTAAAATAACATCAAGTAGGAAGTGGATACAAAAAGGAGACTAGGGAGAGGAGACCCTATGTCTAAAATCATATCAAAAAGGGAGTAGATACCATCTGTTGGAAAAGAAGACTAGGGAGTGGAGACCCTTTGTCTAAAATAAAATCAACTAGGAAGTACAGACCCTATGTCTGAAAAGGGGACTAGGGAGTGGAGACCCTATGTCTAATATAAAATCAACTAGGGAATGGAGACACTATGTTGGAAAAGGAGACTAGGGAGTAGAGGCCCTATGTCTAAAATAAAATGAATTAGGGAGTGGAGACCCTAGTAGAGACCCTATGACTAAAATAATATCAACTAGGGAGTGGAGACCGTATGTCTAAAATAACATTAACTAGGGAATTGAGACCCTTTGTTGGAAAAGTAGACTAGGGAATGGAGACGTTGTGTCAAAAATAACATCAACTAGGTTGTGGATACCCTTTGTTGGAAAATGAGACTAGGGAGTGGAGACCTTATGGCTAAATTAACAGCAACTAGGGAGTGGAGACCCTATGCTGGAAAATGAGACTAGGGGTACAGACCATTTATTTATAATTACATCAACTACGGAGTGGAGACCCTAAGGTGGAAAAGGAGATTAAGGAGTAGAGACCCCATATCTAAAGTAACATCAACTAGTGAATGGATATCCTATGTTCGAAATGAACCTAGGTATTAGAGACCCCATGTTTAAAATAGCATCACCTAGGGAGTGGAGAACTCATGTTTGTAAAGGAGACATGGGAGAGGAGACCTTATGTCTAAAATAATATCAACAAGGGAGTGGAGATCCTATGTTGGAAAAGAAGACCAGGTAGTGTAGACCCTATGTCTAAAATAACATTAACTATGAAGTGGAGACCCTATGTCAAAAAAGGAGACTAGGGAGTGGAGATCCTACGTCAAATATATAATCAACTAGGGAGTGGATACCCTATGTTGGAAAAGGAGACTAGGGAGTAGAGACCCTATGTATAAAATAACATCAACTAGGGAGTAGAGACCCTATGTCTAAATAACATTAATTAGGGTGTGGAGACCTTAAGTTGGGAAAGGAGACTAGGAAGCGGAGAACCTATGTCTAAAATAACATCAACTAGGAAGTGGAGACCTATATTGGAAAATGAGACTAGGGAATAGTGACCCTATATCTCAAATAAGATCAACTAGGGAGTGCAGACACTTTGTTGGAAAAGAAGACTAGGGAGTGGAGACCTTATTTCTAAAATAATATAAATTAGGGAGTGGAGACTCCATGCTAGGAATTTAGGACTATGGAATGAGAGACCCGATGGCTAGAAAAATATCAACTACGGAGTAGAGATCCTATGTTGGAAAAAGAGACAAGAGACTGGAGACCCTATGTCTAAAATCAACTAGGAGTGGAGAACCTATGTTGGAAAAGGGGACTAGGGAGTGGCTACCCAATGTCTAAGATAAAATCAACTAGAGAGTGGAGAATCAATGTTGGGAAAGAAGACTAGGGAATGGAGACCCTATGTCCAAAATAACTTCAACTAGGGAGTGGACCCTATGTAGGAAAATAAGACAATGAAGTGGAGACCCTATGCCTAAAATAACTTCTAATAGGGAGTGCAGACCCTATGTTGAAAAAGGAAACAAGGAAGTGGAGACCCAATATCAAAAATATTATCATCTAGGGTGTGGAGACCTATGTTAGAAAAGGAGACCGGGGAGAGGAGACCCTATTTTTAAAATAACAATAACTAGGGAGTGGTGACCTTATGTTGGGAAAAGAAGACTATGTAGTGGTGGCAATTTATCGTCGAAAATAACATCAATTAGGGAATGGAAGCCCTTGGTTGGAAAAGGAGACAACGGATTGGAAACTTTATGTCTAAAATAACATCAACTAGGGAGTGGAGACCTTTTGTTGGCAAAGGAGACTAGGGAGTGGAGACCTTATGTCTAAACTAACATCAACTAGGGAGTGGGGACCCTTTGTTGGAAAAAGAGACTAGGGAGTGCAGACCTTATGTCTAAAATAACATCAAGTTGGGAGTGGAGACCCTATGCTGGAATATGAGACTTGGGGGTAGAGACCATTTGTTTATAATAACATCAACTACGGTGTCGAGACCCTATGTTTGAAACGGAAATTAGGGAGTAGAGACCCCATGTCTAAAATAACATCAACAAGGGAGTGGACACCCTATGTTGGAAATGAAACTAGGTAGTGGAGACCCCATGTCTAAAATAGCATCAACTAGGGAGTGGATACCTTATGTTGGAAAAGGATACTAGGGAGAGGAGACCCTATGTCTAAAATAATATAAATAAGGGAGTGGAGACCCTATTTTGGAAAACAAGACTAGGAAGTAGTGACCCAATGTCTATATTAACATCAACTAGAGAGTGGAGACCCTATGTCTAAAATAAGAATGACTAGGGAATTGAGACCCTTTGTTGGAAAAGTAGACTAGGGAGTTTAGACCTTGTGTCTAAAATAACATCAACTAAGTTGTGCAGACCTTTTGTTGGAAAAGGAGACTAGGGAGTGCAGACCCTTTGTTGGAAATTAAACTAGGTAGTGGAGACCCCATGTCCAAAATAGCATCAACTAGAGAGTGGAGCTCCCATGTCTATAATTATATCAACAAGGTAGTGGAGACCCTATGTTGGAAAAGAAGACTAGGGAGTGGAGACCCTATGTCTAAAATAAATTCAACTAGGAAGTACAGACCCTATGCCTGAAAAGGAGACTAGGGAATGGAGACCCTATGTCTAAAATAGCATCAACTAGGGAGTGGAGACCCTTTATTGGAAATTAAACTAGGTAGTGGAGACCCCATGTCTGAAATAGCATCAACGGGGAGTAGAGACCCCATGATGGAAAAGGAGACTAGGGAGTGAAGACCCTATGTTGGAAAAGGAGACTAGGGAGTAAAGACCCTATGTATAAAATAACATTAACTAGGGAGTGGAAACCCTTTGTCGAAAATAATATCAACTACGGAGTGGAGACCCTATGTTGGGAAAGGAGTCTAGGAAGCGGAGACCCTTTGTCTAAAATAACAACAACTAGGGAGTGGAGACCTATATTGGAAAATGAGACTAGGGAATAGTGACACTATGTTTAAAATAGCATCAACTAGGGAGTGGAGACATGATGTCTAAAATAACATCAACTAAGGAGTGGAGACCTTATGTCTAATATAATATCAAGTAGGGAGTGGAGACCCTATGCTGGAAAATGAGACTAGGGAGTAGAGACCATGTTTTTAAAATAACATCAACTACGGAGTGGAGACCTATGTTTTAAAAGGAGATTAGGGAGTAGATAGTCCATGTCTAAAATAACATCAACTAGGGAGTAGAGACCCTATGTTAGTAATGAAACTAGGTAGTGGAGACCCCATGTCTAAAATAACATCAAGTAGGGAGTGGATACCCCATGTTGGAAAAGGAGACTAGGGAGAGGAGACCCTATGTCTAAAATTATATCAGAAAGGGAGTAGATACCCTCTGTTGGAAAAGAAGACTAGGGATTGGAGACCCTATGTCTAAAATAAAATCAACTAGGAAGTACAGACCCTATGTCTGAAAAGGGGACTAGGGAGTGGAGACCCTACGTCTAATATAAAATCAACTAGGGAATGGAGAACCAATGTTGGAAAAGGAGACTAAGGAGTAGAGGCCCTATGTCTAAAATAAAATGAATTAGGGAGTGCAGACCCTAGTAGAGATCCTATGACTAAAATAACATCAACTAGGGAGTGGAGACCGTATGTCTAAAATAACATTAACTAGGGAATTGAGACCCTTTGTTGGAAAAGTAGACTAGGGAATGGAGACGTTGTGTCAAAAATAACATCAACTAGGTTGTGGATACCCTTTGTTGGAAAAGGAGACTAGGGAGTGGAGACCTTATGTCTAAATTAACAGCAACTAGGGAGTGGAGACCCTATGCTGGAAAATGAGACTAGGGGTACAGACCATTTATTTATAATTACATCAACTACGGAGTGGAGACCCTAAGGTGGAAAAAGAGATTAAGGAGTAGAGACCCCATGTCTAAAATAACATCAACTAGTGAATGTATATCCTATGTTCGAAATGAACCTAGGTATTAGAGACCCCATGTTTAAAATAACATCACCTAGGGAGTGGAGAACCCATGTTGGTAAAGGAGACATGGGAGAGGAGACCTTATGTCTAAAAGAATATCAACAAGGGAGTGGAGACCCTATGTTCGAAAAGAAGACCAGGTAGTGTAGACCCTATGTCTAAAATAACATTAACTTGGAAGTGGAGACCCTATGTCAAGAAAAGAGACTAGGGAGTGGAGATCCTATGTCAAATGTATAATCAAATAAGGAGTGTATACCCTATGTTGGAAAAGGAGACTAAGGAGTATAGACCCTATGTATACAATAACATCAACTAGGGAGTAGAGACCCTATGTCTAAAATATCATCAACTAGGGTGTGGAGACCCTATGTTGGAAAAGGAGACTAGGAAGCGGAGAACCTATGTCTAAAATAACATCAACTAGGGAGTGGAGACCTATGTTGGAAAATGAGACTAGGGAATAGTGACCCTATGTCTCAAATAGGATCAACTAGGGAGTGCAGACCCTTTGTTGGAAAAGAAGACTAGGGAGTGGAGACCTTATGTCTAAAATAACATAAAGTAGGGAGTGGAGACTCTATGTTAGGAATTTAGGACTAGGGAATGAGAGACCCTATGGCTAGAAAAATATCAACTACGGAGTAGAGACCCTATGTTGGAAAAAGAGACAAGAGACTGGAGACCCTATGTCTAAAATCAACTAGGAGTGGAGAACCTATGTTGGAAAAGGAGACAAGGGATTGGCGACCCAATGTCTAAGATAAGATCAACTAGAGAGTGGAGAATCAATCTTGGGAAAGAAGACTAGGGAATGGAGACCCTATGTCCAAAATAACTTCAACTAGGGAGTGGACCCTATGTAGGAAAATAAGACAATGAAGTGGAGACCCTATGCCTAAAATAACTTCAACTAGGGAGTGCAGACCCTATGTTGAAAAAGGAAACTAGGAAGTGGAGACCCAATGTCAAAAATATTGTCATCTAGGGCGTGGAGACCTATGTTAGAAAAGGAGACCGGGGAGAGGAGACCCTATTTTTAAAATAACAATAACTAGGGAGTGGTGACCATATGTTGGGAAAAGAAGACTATGTAGTGGTGGCAATTTATTGTCGAAAATAACATCAATTAGGGAATGGAAACCCTTTGTTAGAAAAGGAGACAACGGATTGGAGACTTTATGTCTAAAATAACATCAACTAGGGAGTGGAGACCTTTTGTTGGCAAAGGAGACTAGGGAGTGGAGACCTTATGTCTAAACTAACATCAACTAGGGAGTGGGGACCCTTTGTTGGAAAAAGAGACTAGGGAGTGCAGACCTTATGTCTAAAATAACATCAAGTTGGGAGTGGAGACCCTATGCTGGAATATGAGACTTGGGGGTAGAGACCATTTGTTTATAATAACATCAACTACGGTGTCGAGACCCTATGTTTGAAATGGAAATTAGGGAGTAGAGACCCCATGTCTAAAATAACATCAACTAGGGAGTGGACACCCTATGTTGGAAATGAAACTAGGTAGTGGAGACCCCATGTCTAAAATAGCATCAACTAGGGAGTGGATACCTTATGTTGGAAAAGGATACTAGGGAGAGGAGACCCTATGTCTAAAATAATATAAATAAGGGAGTGGAGACCCTATTTTGGAAAACAAGACTAGGAAGTAGTGACCCAATGTCTATAATAACATCAACTAGAGAGTGGAGACCCTATGTCTAAAATAAGAATGACTAGGGAATTGAGACCCTTTGTTGGAAAAGTAGACTAGGGAGTTTAGACCTTGTGTCTAAAATAACATCAACTAAGTTGTGCAGACCTTTTGTTGGAAAAGGAGACTAGGGAGTGCAGACCCTTTGTTGGAAATTAAACTAGGTAGTGGAGACCCCATGTCCAAAATAGCATCAACTAGGGAGTGGAGCTCCCATGTCTATAATTATATCAACAACGTAGTGGAGACCCTATGTTGGAAAAGAAGACTAGGGAGTGGAGACCCTATGTCTAAAATAAATTCAACTAGGAAGTACAGACCCTATGCCTGAAAAGGAGACTAGGGAGTGGAGACCCTATATCTAAAATAGCTTCAACTAGGGAGTGGAGACCCTTTATTGGAAATTAAACTAGGTAGTGGAGACCTCATGTCTGAAATAGCATCAACGGGGAGTAGAGACCCCATGATGGAAAAGGAGACTAGGGAGTGAATACCCTATGTTGGAAAAGGAGACTAGGGAGTAAAGACCCTATGTATAAAATAACATTAACTAGGGAGTGGAAACCCTTTGTCGAAAATAATATCAACTACGGAGTGGAGACCCTATGTTGGGAAAGGAAACTAGGAAGCGGAGTCCCTCTGTCTAAAATAACATCAACTAGGGAGTGGAGACCTATATTGGAAAATGAGACTAGGGAATAGTGACGCTATGTTTAAAATAGCATCAACTAGGGAGTGGAGACATGATGTCTAAAATAACATCAACAAAGGAGTGGAGACCTTATGTCTAAAATAACATCAAGTAGGGAGTGGAGAGCCTATGCTGGAAAATGAGACTAGGGGGTAGTGACCATATTTTTAAAATAACATCAACTATGGAGTGGAGACCCTATGTTTTAAGAGGAGATTAGGGAGTAGATACCTCATGTCTAAAATAACATCAATTAGGGAGTAGAGACCCTATGTTAGAAATGAAACTAGGTAGTGGAGACCCCATGTCTAAAATAATATCAAGTAGATAGTGGATACCCCATGTTGGAAAAGGAGACTAGGGTGAGGAGACCCTATGTCTAAAATTATATCAAAAAGGGAGTAGCTACCCTCTGTTGGAAAACAAGACTAGGGACTGGAAACCCTATGTCTAATATAAAATCAACTAGGGAGTGGAGACCCTATGTTGGAAAAGGAGACTAGGGAATAGAGGCCCTATGTCTAAAATAAAATGAACTAGGGAGTGGAGACCCTAGTAGAAACCCTATGTCTAAAATAACATCAACAAGGGAGTGGAAACTCTATGTCTAAAATAACATTAACTAGAGAATTGAGACCCTTTGTTGGAAAAGTAGACTAGGGAATGTAGACGTTGTGTCAATAATAACATCAACTAGGTTGTGGATACCCTTTGTTGGAAAAGGAGACTAGGGAGTGGAGACCTTATGTTTAAATTAACAGCAACTAGGGAGTGGAGACCCTATGCTGGAAAATGAGACTAGGGGGTACAGACAATTTATTTATAATAACATCAACTACGGAGTGGAGACCCTAAGGTGGAAAAGGAGATTAAGGAGTAGAGACCCGATGTCTAAAATAACATCAATTACTGAATGGATATCCTATGTTCGAAATGAAACTAGGTATTAGAGACCCCATGTGTAAAATAGCATCACCTAGGGAGTGGAGAACCCATGTTGGTAAAGGGGACATGGGAGAGGAGACCTTATGTCTAAAATAATATCAACAAGGGAGTGGAGACCCTATGTTGGAAAAGAAGACTAGGAAGTGTAGACCCTATGTCTAAATAACATTAACTAGGAAGTGGAGACCCTATGTCAAAAAAGTGACTAGGGAGTGGAGATCCTGTCTAATATATAATCAACTAGGGAGTGGATACCCTATGTTGGAAAAGGAGACTAGGAAGTAGAGACCCTATGTATAAATTAACATCAACTAGAGAGTAGAGACCCTATGTCAAAAATAACATCCACTAGGGTGTGGAGACCCTATGTTGGGAAAGGAAACTAGGAAGTGGAGACCCTATGTCTAAAATAACATCAACTAGGGCGTGGAGACCTATGTTAGAAAATGAGACTAGGGAGTAGTGATCCTATGTCTCAAATAGGGTCAACTAGGGACTGCAGACCCTTTGTTGGAAAAGAAGACTAGGGAGTGGAGACTTTATGTCTAAAATAACATCAAGTAGGGAGTGGAGACTTTATGTCTAAAATAACATCAAGTAGGGAGTGGAGACTTTATGTTTGGAATTTAGGACTAGGGAATGGAGTCCTTATGTCTAAAATAACATCAAGTTGGGAGTGGAAAACCTATGATGGAACATGAGACTTGGGATAGAGACCTTTTGTTTAAAATAACATCAACTAGGGAGTGGACACCCTATGTTGGAAATGAAGACTAGGTAGTGGAGACCCGATGCCTAAAATAACATCAACTAGGGAGTGGAGACCCTATGTTGGAAAAGGAGACTAGGGAGTGGAGACCCTATGTCTAAAATAATATATATAAGGGAGTGGAGACCCTATGTTGAAAAAGAAGACTAGAAAGTAGTGACCCTATGTCTATAATAACATCAACAAGGAAGTGGAGACCCTACATTGGAAAATAAGACTAGATAGTGGAGACCCTATATCTAAAATAAGATGAACTAGGGAGTGGAGACCCTAAAAGAGACCCTATGTCTAAACTAACATCAACTAGAGAGTGGAGACCTTATGTCTAAAATAAGATTAACTAAAGAGTGGAAACCTTATGTTGGGAAAAGGAGACTATGTAGTGATGGCACTTTTTCATCGAAAATAATATCAATTAGGGAATGGAGACCCTTTGTTGGAAAAGGAGACTAGGGAGTGGAGACTTTATGTCTAAAATAACATCAACTAGGGAGTTGAGACCCTTTGTTGGAAAGTAAGACTAGGGAGTGGAGACCTCATGTCTAAAATAACATCAACTAGGAAGTACAGACCCTATGTCTGAAAAGGAGACTAAGTAGTGGAGACCCTATGTCTAATATAAAATCAACTAGGGAGTGGAGACCCTATGTCAAAAATAAGAATGACTAAAGAATTGAGACCCTATGTCTAAAATAAGAATGACTAAGGAATTGAGACCCTTTGTTGGAAAAGTAGACTAGGGAGTTTAGACCTTGTGTCTAAAATAACATCAACTAAGTTGTGGAGACCCTTTGTTGGAAAAGAAGACTAGGGAGTGGAGACCCTTTGTTGGAAATCAAACTAGGTAGTGGAGACCCCATGTCTAAAACAACATCAACTAGGGAGTGGAGACCCCATGTCTATAATTATATCAACAAGGTAGTGGAGACCCTATGTTGGAAAAGAAGACTAGGGAGTGGAGACCTTATGTCTAAAATAGCATCAAGTAGGGAGTGGAGACCCTTTATTGGAAATTAAACTAGGTAGTGGAGACCCCATGTCTAAAATAGCATTAACGGGGAGTAGCGACCCCATGATGGAAAAGGAGGCCAGGGAGTGAAAACCCTATGTTGGAAAAGGAGACTAGGGAGCAAAGACCCTATGTATAAAATAACATCAACTAGGGAGTGGAAACGCTTTGTCTAAAATAATATCAACTACGGAGTGGAGACCCTATGTTGGGAAAGGAGACTAGGAAGCGGAGACCATCTATCTAAAATAACAACAACTAGGGAGTGGAGACCTATGTTGGAAAATGAGACTAGGGAATAGTGACCATATGTTTAAAATAGCATCAACTAGGGAGTTGAGACATGATGTCTAGAATAACATCAACTAAGGGGTGGAGACCTTATGTCTAAAATAACATCAAGTAGGGAGTGGAGACCCTATGCTGGAAATGAGACTAGGGGGTGGAGACCATATTTTTAAAATAACATCAACTACGGAGTGGAGACACTATGTTTTAAAAGGAGATTAGGGAGTAGATACCCCATGTCTAAAATAACATCAACTAGGGAGTAGAGACCCTATGTTAGATATGAAACTAGGTAGTGGAGACCCCATGTCTAAAATAACATCAAGTAGGGAGTGGATACCCCATGTTGGAAAACGAGACTAGGGTGAGGAGACCCTATGTCTAAAATTATATCAAAAAGGGAGAAGATACCCTCTGTTGGAAAACAAGACTAGGGACTGGAGACCCTATGTCTAAAATAACATCAAGTAGGAAGTACAGACCCTATGTCTGAAAAGGGGACTAGGGAGTGGAGACCCTATGTCTAATATTAAATCAACTAGGGAGTGGAGACCCTATGTTGGAAAAGGAGACTAGGGAATAGAGACCCTATGTCTAAAATAAAATGAATTAGGGAGTGGAGACCATAGTAGAGACCCTATGTCTAAAATAACATTAACTAGGGAGTGGAGACCGTATGTCTAAAATAACATTAACTAGGGAATTGAGACCCTTTGTTGGAAAAGTAGACTAGGGAGTGGAGACGTTTTGTCAAAAATAACATAAACTAGGTTGTGGATACCCTTTGTTGGAAAAGGAGACTAGGGAGTGGAGAGCTTATTTCTACATTAACAGCAATTAGGGAGTGGAGACCCTATGCTGGAAAATGAGACTAGGGGGTACAGACCATTTATTTGTAATAACATCAACTACGGAGTGGAGACCCTAAGGTGGAAAAGGAGATTAAGGAGTAGAGACCCCATGTCTAAAATAACATCAATTAGTGAATGAATATCCTATGTTCGAAATGAAACTAGGTACTAGAGACCCCATGTTTAAAATAGCATCACTTAGGGAGTGGAGAACCCATGTTGGTAAAGGGGACATGGGAGAGGAGACCTTATGTCTAAAATAATATCAACAAGGGAGTGAAGACCCTATTTTGGTAAAGAAGACTAGGAAGTGTAGACCCTATGTCTAAAATCAACTAGGAGTGGAGAACCTATGTTCGAAAAGGAGACTAGGGAGTGGTGACCAATGTCTTTGATAAGATCAACTAGAGAGTGGAGAATCAATGTTGGAAAATGAGACTAGGGAATAGTGACCCTATTTTTAAAATAGCATCAACTAGGGAGTGGAGACATGATGTCTAAAATAACATCAACTAAGCAGTGGAGACTTTTTGTCTAAAATAACATCAAGTAGGGAGTGGAGACCCTATGCTGGAAAATGAGAGTAGGGGGTAGAGACCATGTTTTTAAAATAACATCAACTACGGAGTGGAGACCCTAGGTTTTAGAAGGAGATTATGGAGTAGATACTCCATGTCTAAAATAACATCAACTAGGGAGCAGAGACCCTATGTTAGAAATGAAACTAGGTAGTGGAGACCCCATGTCTAAAATAACATCAAGTAGGAAGTGGATACAAAAAGGAGACTAGGGAGAGGAGACCCTATGTCTAAAATCATATCAAAAAGGGAGTAGATACCTTCTGTTGGAAAAGAATACTAGAGACTGGAGACCCTATGTCTAAAATAACATCAACTAGGAAGTACAGACCCTATG
>MCJB01001944.1:0-13637 GCA_002018475.1 Nicotiana obtusifolia
ATCATCCTAAAACGTGATCCAAGAAAAGGTAATCCGCAACCATTGCACAAAGTGGATCTTGCAATAGCAAATTATTGGCCCTCTAAACACACAATATATATATATATATATATATATATATCGAAAAGAGATAATTAACAAAAATATTAAGTCAAGTAACAAGCTAATAAATATCAAATAAAAGAATAATAAATATAATAGATTATGTAATAAAGAAAAATGAGGAACTAAAAAGTTATTCGATTACCATATGAATATTTTTCTAATTTCATCCGGTTTTCTTACCTGGCATGTTTCGCTAGATAAAAAAGAATATTGAAATTTTATTCAAGCAAATATGATATAATATAGTCAAACAAATTAGATCACATAATACGATTAATATTTTCCGCGCATTGTGCGGGTGCTATACTAGTATGGGTTAATATCTAATAGGTAGAGTATTGAATTAATTACTATTGGCATATGGAGAATGGATTAAATTTTAAATTTTAAAAATTTCGGATTTTCTGATATCCAAAAATTCAAAGTGTCAAATCCAATATCGAATCCGAAATTCAAAAATTTTAAAAATTAAATCCAAAATCCAATATGTAATCCGAAAATTCAAATTTCGGTTGGATTTCGGATTTTGCCAAACTATCTCCATCCTTAGTTCTATTTAAGTTGATTTCATTTTAATGTATAAATGATATGTTTATTATGGTTATTTTACACTAACTGTCAACCAACCACAACCTCCTCTATTTATTACTAGATGGCGCGTGCCCGTGCAAAATACGGGCGTAGCCCGACGTTGTTATTTGTGTTGATATTGACAGCATAATAACCTTCTTAGTATGTACATTCATTTATTTAAGGAACGAAGTTGTGCAATATATGAGATGTATTTGCAACATAGTATATTATTCGGTCTTGCTTTCATGAGAATACTCTATAGTCTATACTATTAAAGTACTGACAAAAGCAGATGCACTCCATACTATGATGAGTCATCTTCTTTGTAATATGTGATATAAGTGTTGACAACTGTAGAATTATAAAAAAAAAATACACAAATGTCAACACAGTTACAAGTATCATTTTATACTACAAACAAATGAAGGGAAGAAAGGAGAAGAAAAGAAAAGGACAATCTTATTGCTACTATATAAGACAACACAAGCTAATTAGTAAAACATTTAACAGGCATAGAAACGTTTCACATACTAACTTTTGCAATTAGAATCCAACTCAGTCCGTGAGTCAATTGCTAATTTATACATTAAACTATATGGATGAACCAACAACTTTTCTATAAAAATAGAACTCTAGAATTCTTGGTTCGTGAAAATTTTCTACTACTGCTTCCAGCTGCAGATTTCCTTTTCACCTGCATATAAAGGTGCGGTATGAAAAATATTCCACTATAAAGAATGTTCGTTCTCCTACCCTCAAATCCCTCCAAAATAGAAGAGGAAAAAAAGAAAAATAAGAGCTTTTAAAACTATTCAGAAATTCTATTCCATTACAGTTTTCTCAGGAACTGGATTTATTGGTGAAAATGTTCTCTAATTGTTATAAGAAATTATGGTGGATGTCTATCTCCACCATAATTTGGGAATAAGTTCAAAATGGGCCATTAAATATACTCTTTAACTCTTTTGATCTCATAATATTTTATTAAACTCTGCCTACTAAATATTGTGAAAACTAGATCTTTTTAACTAGAAATAGTAATATAGTTCCGTCATGTCAAATAAAAGAGCTAAAATTTTAAGATCATAGGTGCACTGCCACCTCAAACATAAAAGTTACTACTAAAAATACCTTATTCGGATATGGACCGGCTATGGTATCCATCGGTGAATTAACATAGTTGGGGCTATGACTCATTATTAATCTAAACATCTTTCCCCAAATGACAGCGACATTATTAACGAGCATCACACAGTCATCCTAAAACGTGATCCAAGAAAAGGTAATTTGCAACCATTGCACAAAGTGGATCTTGCAATAGCAAATTATAGGCCCTCTAAACACACAAAAAATATATATCTATCGAAAAGAGATAATTAACAAAAATATTAAGTCAAGTAACAAGCTAATAAATATCAAATAAAAGAATAATAAATATAATAGATTATGTAATAAAGAAAAATGAGGAACTAAAAAGTTATTCGATTACCATATGAATATTTTTCTAATTTCATCCGGTTTTCTTACCTGGCATGTTTCGCTAGATAAAAAAGAATATTGAAATTTTATTCAAGCAAATATGATATAATATAGTCAAACAAATTAGATCACATAATACGATTAATATTTTTCGCGCATTGTGCGGGTGCTATACTAGTATGGGTTAATATCTAATAGGTAGAGTATTGAATTAATTACTATTGGCATATGGAGAATGGATTAAATTTTAAATTTTAAAAATTTCGGATTTTCTGATATCCAAAAATTCAAAGTGTCAAATCCAATATCGAATCCGAAATTCAAAAATTTTAAAAATTAAATCCAAAATCCAATATGTAATCCGAAAATTCAAATTTCGGTTGGATTTCGGATTTTGCCAAACTATCTCCATCCTTAGTTCTATTTAAGTTGATTTCATTTTAATGTATAAATGATATGTTTATTATGGTTATTTTACACTAACTGTCAACCAACCACAACCTCCTCTATTTATTACTAGATGGCGCGTGCCCGTGCAAAATACGGGCGTAGCCCGACGTTGTTATTTGTGTTGATATTGACAGCATAATAACCTTCTTAGTATGTACATTCATTTATTTAAGGAACGAAGTTGTGCAATATATGAGATGTATTTGCAACATAGTATATTATTCGGTCTTGCTTTCATGAGAATACTCTATAGTCTATACTATTAAAGTACTGACAAAAGCAGATGCACTCCATACTATGATGAGTCATCTTCTTTGTAATATGTGATATAAGTGTTGACAACTGTAGAATTATAAAAAAAAAATACACAAATGTCAACACAGTTACAAGTATCATTTTATACTACAAACAAATGAAGGGAAGAAAGGAGAAGAAAAGAAAAGGACAATCTTATTGCTACTATATAAGACAACACAAGCTAATTAGTAAAACATTTAACAGGCATAGAAACGTTTCACATACTAACTTTTGCAATTAGAATCCAACTCAGTCCGTGAGTCAATTGCTAATTTATACATTAAACTATATGGATGAACCAACAACTTTTCTATAAAAATAGAACTCTAGAATTCTTGGTTCGTGAAAATTTTCTACTACTGCTTCCAGCTGCAGATTTCCTTTTCACCTGCATATAAAGGTGCGGTATGAAAAATATTCCACTATAAAGAATGTTCGTTCTCCTACCCTCAAATCCCTCCAAAATAGAAGAGGAAAAAAAGAAAAATAAGAGCTTTTAAAACTATTCAGAAATTCTATTCCATTACAGTTTTCTCAGGAACTGGATTTATTGGTGAAAATGTTCTCTAATTGTTATAAGAAATTATGGTGGATGTCTATCTCCACCATAATTTGGGAATAAGTTCAAAATGGGCCATTAAATATACTCTTTAACTCTTTTGATCTCATAATATTTTATTAAACTCTGCCTACTAAATATTGTGAAAACTAGATCTTTTTAACTAGAAATAGTAATATAGTTCCGTCATGTCAAATAAAAGAGCTAAAATTTTAAGATCATAGGTGCACTGCCACCTCAAACATAAAAGTTACTACTAAAAATACCTTATTCGGATATGGACCGGCTATGGTATCCATCGGTGAATTAACATAGTTGGGGCTATGACTCATTATTAATCTAAACATCTTTCCCCAAATGACAGCGACATTATTAACGAGCATCACACAGTCATCCTAAAACGTGATCCAAGAAAAGGTAATTTGCAACCATTGCACAAAGTGGATCTTGCAATAGCAAATTATAGGCCCTCTAAACACACAAAAAATATATATCTATCGAAAAGAGATAATTAACAAAAATATTAAGTCAAGTAACAAGCTAATAAATATCAAATAAAATAATAACAAATATAATAGATTATGTAATAAAGAAAAATGAGGAACTAAAAAGTTATTCGATTACCATATGAATATTTTTCTAATTTCAACCGGTTTTCTCACCGAGCATGTTTCACTAGATAAAAAATAATATTGAAATTTAATTCTAACAATATAATATAATATAGTCAAACAAATTAGATCATATAATACGATTAATATATAAGACAACACAAGCTAATTAGTAAAATATTTAACAGGCATAGAAATGTTTCACATACTAACTTGTGCAATTTGAATCTGCCTCAGTCCGTGAAACAACTGCTAATTTATACATCAAATTCTATGGATGAACCAACAATTTTTCTGTAAAAAGAGAACTATAGAATTCTTGGTCCGTAAAAATTTTCTGCTACTGCTTTCAGCTGCAGATTTCCTTTTCACCTGCTTATAAAAGTGCAGTATGAAAAAGATTCCACTATAAAGAATGTTGGTTCCCCTACCCTCAAATCCCTTCAGAAAAAAGAAAAACAAGAGCTCTTTGAAATATTTAAAAATTCTAATTCCATTACAGTTTTCTCAAGAACTGGATATATAGCTGAAAATGCTCTCTAATTGTTATGAGAAATTATGGTTGATGTCTGTCTCCCTCCACGATCTTCCCTCAAATGCTTAATAACATATTCAATGACAAATTTCTTCATTTTTCATGCCTATATAAAGGCATTGTAATAGATGGAAAGAACACACAATTGAAGAAGAAATAATAATCTTTCCGCTCTTTCTCCCTATATCTCTTATCTTGTTTTTTCTTGTTCTATATTATTACTTTGAGCTATATTTCATATCATGTTATCAGCACGTGACTCTACCGTCCCAAGAAGCTCTTTGAGAAGACTAAGGTATAATTTTTCTCCTCTTTTAACTATGACTAATATTATGAAAAGTAAGTTCGTTACCCTTGAAACTTCGGGCAAGAACTATATGACATGGGTATTGGATGCTGAAATTTATTTAGATGCAATGGGTCTTAGAGACGCCATTAAAGATAGAAATAAAGCATCTATCCAAGATTGTGCTAAGGTCTTGATTTTCTTGCGCCATCACCTTGATGAAGGGTTGAAAATAGAATATCTCACAGTCAAAGATCCACTTGTTTTGTGGAATGGCTTAGAGGAAAGATATGACAACTTAAAGTTGGTCACTCTTCCACAAGCACGATGTGATTGGGCTCATCTGAGGCTCCAAAATTTTAAGTTTGTTTCTGAATATAATTCTACAATGTTCAGAAATACTTCTAAATTAAAACTCTATGGAGATAGTATCAGTGACTATGATGTGCTTGAAAAACATTCACAACGTTTCATGCCTCAAATATGGTCTTGCAACAGCAGTACCGAGAGAAAGGTTTCAAGAAGTACTCTAAGTTGATTTCTCTTCTCCTTGTGGCTGAACGAAATAACGACTTGCTTATGAAAAATCATGAAAATCGACCCACTGGATCTACACTATTGCCTAAAGTGGATGAGGTGTATTCCCTTATGCTAAGCGTGAAAAAGGTCGTGGCCCTGTTCGTGGCCGTGGCCAAGGAAGAAATTTTCCTAGTGTTAATCATTTCCCAAAGAAAAATAACTTCCAAAAGTAGAAAGGGAAAGATGAGAAGCCAAAGGCAAAGGGTTCAGAAACTGAATGCTATCGTTGCGGTAGAAAAGGGCATTGGGCAAATATTTGTCGCATACCAAAATATTTGGTTGAGCTTTATCAAGAATATCTAAAGAATAAAGTCCCTCGGGATAATTTTGTCTATGACAATAAATTTGACATCACTCGCTTGGATGTGACAGATTTCTTTGAGCACCCTGATGGAAAAACAAACCACCTGATCAGTGATGGATATGTGGTTAAAGATGATTGAGTAGTTTAATTTTTATTTTTGCCTATTCGCAGTAGCTAATGAATAAATTTCATGTGATTTTTATTGCGCTTAATAATACTGCTTATGTGGTTCTTATAAATATGTGTATTTTCGGAAAAATAAAATTTAACGAAGATTCAATATTTCACAAATCTTACAAACGAGGGATAATATCTAATTAATTAGTATCCTAATCTAAGTGATCTTTTAACACTTTTGATTTTCCTTTTCGTTACTTTAATTCTCTTTAAGAAAAAGTTTACAAGCACCCTGGAACAACTCTTGTTACTTGACCCTCAATTCCCATCTTCCTTTGAAAAATAAAAAAAAGAATGTAGTACATCGGGACCTCAAATTTTTCATGTACATGGATAAAATATTAGGAATAAAGAAAAGATAAGCAGCTAAGTATGTTCTTATTTGTCGCATTGCCACATCAGAGGCGTTTGAACTTCAGGCATTGATTGTTTTCGCTTGCTATCAAAAATGTGTTCAATAGACTTACTTTGGCTTGAGTTCAAGTATTCAATTGGTATATCCCTTAGTGTAGGTGTTTAAGTGGAAAATTTGGACAAGTTTAAGGGATTGAATATGTATTCAGCCTAAAAATTATTTTATTTCACTTTACTTTTTACAAAAATAACTTTAATCGATTTTTGCAAAACCCCACACTGAAATGTGAGAGAAAAAGATAAAAATGTTCCTTATATTTGGGAATAAGTTCAAAATGGGACTTTAAATATACTCTTTAGCTGTTTGGATCTCATAATATTATATTAAACTCTGCTTACTAAATATTATGGAAACAAGATTTTTTTAACTAGAAATAATAATATAGTTCCGTCATATCAAATGACAGAGCTAAAATTTTAAGATCATAGGTGCACTGCCACCTCAAACATAAAAGTTACTACTAAAACTACATTATTGCAATATGGACCGGCTATGCGATCCATCGGTGAATTAACATAATTAGGGCTATGACTCATAATTAATCTAAACATCTTTCCCCAAATGACAACGATATTATTAACGAGCATCACACAGTCATCCTAAAACGTGATCCAAGAAAAGGTAATTCGCAACCATTGCACAAAGTGAATCTTGCAATAGCAAATTATTGGCCCTCTGAACACACACAAAAAATATACTTAGATACACAAACTACTAGCTATTTAAAAAGTTGTAGAAGTGTGTGTGTGTGTATATATATATATGTCGAAAAGAGATAATTAACAAAAATATTAATTCAAGTAACAAGCTAATAAATATCAAATAAAATAATAATAAATATAATAGATTATGTAATAAAGAAAAATGAGGAACTAACAAGTTATTCGATTACCATATGAATATTTTCTAATTTCATCCGGTTTTCTTACCGGGCATGTTTTGCTCGATAAAAAAGAATATTGAAATTTAATTCAAGCATTATGATACAATATAGTCAAACAAATTAGATCACATAATACGATTAATATCTAATAGGTAGAGTATTGAACTAATTACTATTGGCATATGGAGAATGGACTAAATATAAAGTATAAAAATTTCGGATTTTCTGATGTCCAAAAATTCAAAGTGTCAAATCCAATATCCAATCTGAAATTCAAAAATTATAAAGATTAAATCCAAAATCCAATATGTAATCCGAAAATTCAAAAAATTCAGATTTCGGATTTTCCCAAACTATCTCCATACCTAGTTCTATTCAAGTTGATTTCATTTCAATGTATAAATGATATGTTTATTATGGTGATTTTACACTAATTGTCAACCTACCACAACCTCCTCTATTTATTACTAGATGGCTCGTGCCCGTGCATAACGCGGGCGTAGCCCGACGTCGTTATTTGTGTTGATATTACCAACATAATAATCTTCTTAGTATGTACATTCATTCATTTAAGGAACGAAGTTGTGCAAGATATGAGATGTATTTTGCAACATAGTACATTATTCGGTCTTGCTTTTATGAGAATACTCTATGGTCTATACTATGCACGCATGGACAAAAGGAGATGCACTACATACTATGATGAGTCGTCTTCTTTGTAATTTGTGATATAAGTGTTGACATCTGTAGAATTATGAAAAAATACACCAATGTCAATACAGTTACAAGCACCAATTTATACTACAAACAAATGAAGGAAAGAAAGGAGAAGAAAGAAAAGGACAATCTTATTGCTACTATATAAGACAACACAAGCTAATTAGTAAAACATTTCACAGGCATAGAAATGTTTCACATGCTAACTTGTGCAATTTGAATCCAACTCAGTCCGTGAAACAATTGCTAATTTATACATCAAATTCTATGGATGAATCAACAAATTTTCTGTAAAAAGAGAACTATAGAATTCTAGGTCCGTGAAAATTTTCTGCAACTGCTTTCAATTGCGGATTTCCTTTTCACCTGCTTATAAAAGTGCGGTATGAAAAATATTCCACTAAGAAGAATGTTGGTTATCCTACCCTCAAATCCCATAAAAAAGAAAAAGAAAAACAAGAGCTCTTTGAACTATTCAAAAATTCTAATTCCATTACAGTTTTCTCAGGAACTGGATATATAGGTGAAAATGCTCTCTAATTGTTATAAGAAATTATGGTTGATGTCTGTCTCCCTCCATGATCTTCCCCTCAAATGCTTAATAACATATTCAATAACATATTTCTTCATTTTTCATGCCTATATAATGGCATTGTAATAGATGGAAAGAACACACAATTGAAGAAGAAATAATAATCTCTCCTTTCTTTCTCTCTATATCTCTTAGTCTGTTTTTTCTTGTTCTATATTATTACTTTGAGCTATATTTTATAACACTAATATCATTATTTTGTATGTCACCTAGCATTTTCCATCTTTAGTCACTTCTACTCAAAAGCATTCAACTAATGTTTGTTATTGCAAAGAAATTAGTCGTTTTTATGTAACAAATCAGTTATATCAGGCCTTTTTATAATCAATGCAAAAGTCGATTCCTCTGGATGATTATTTTTTGCAGCACATATACGCTAATAAGAAGAGTACACTGACAAATACTACTGTACGAGGACATAAATGGAAGCACATTGAAACACCCCTTCCAATTGAAACAGTAAATCATAACAAATAGATCCGCATCAAGGTTTGAAACTTTTCTTCGCTGCATGTGCAAATAAGGGCATAAGAATACTGCAGGTTCCACTACAACTTTAGAATATTCTTTAGTTTCTTCTCAGATTTTTCTGCCTCCTACATCAGATCTTTATCCGAAGAATTTCCATCTCATCGCTTTCCTGAAACTGTCTTCTTGTCTTACAGTTGTTAAAATTTTCTGATTAACTTTAGTTTTTAGTTTCACTTTTACTCTTCAGCTAATGAGTCTGCTAGTCATACTAACTGTTTGAAACTTCAACTAATCATTCAAGAGACTTAGATAAATGAAATCTAAGAATTGTCCACGACTTCTTTATATTAGTATTTGCTTTTCAAATTGAGTCACACACAAATGAGAGAACAATGAGAAACCATCTAGACCATATTTACAAATGAGAAAAATCATATATTACGATATCCTTCCACTGAAACCCATTTCGAGAATAGATTTTGAATTACCTTTGTTTTATGAGCACAGTGGCCACCCAAACCTGTATGTTCAAGCCAAAAAGTCAACACAGAGCTGCAGCCGAGACTCGCTTTACTTGCAAATATTTTTACAAACAAGACATTGAAGGTAAGTTGATAGAATATTATGACTGACTATTAAATCTAATCAAATTCATAGAAGACATATGAGAGTTTTAACTATATTTGAACAGCCTCTCTATTGAAAAAGAGAGGCTTTTCTGGATGATGGAACCACTATTAATATCTTGACAAATATGCTTTAATTTATATGTCATGGGATCAAAGAGGATATTTATAAATGAACTGCTTCATTTATAAATTTTTATGTTTTAGCATATACTGAATTAGGTCATTGAATGCTGAAACACGAAAAAAAAAATGGCAGTCGCTCGTCAGCATAGACTGTGAGAAGATAATTTTTCTTGCCTTCAAACTCCGTGAACAATATATCTTGTTCACCTTTTTCACTTTTTCATAAATGAGCTAGTGCTCATGCTAAGTACAACATATGTTCCCTAAGAAGAGATAAAGCTTGTGGTTTACAAGAACTAAAAGGATGTACGAATAATACTAACACAAGAAAAAGCTCATCAAACACCACATCTTTCACTTGCTTCAACAATTTAACTTAGCATACACCTTTTTAACGATGGGTTAAAACACATTCGCTCTAGCTTTAATCCATGATGTCTTTCTTCCGAAACCAAGTATGATACACATTCTCATTTGGCTTGTGACAATGAACCTAAGTCTACCCGGACATAACATGAATCTTCTCGAAATTCGATCCCCACCACCCTTACAAGTCATACTACCTGAAGTGAAGCTACTCAAGGCCTCAAACCGCCGAACGACGCGCTAGAGCTCAAAACGACCGGTCGGGTCGTTACAAAAATATTGCCTTAATATAGTCATTTTAAAACTCTTTGCATGTTCTTTACTTATTGACATTTTAAAACTCTTTGCATGTTCATTACTTATTTACGCTAGGCACATAGTTTAAAACTTAATTTATATATTGTTTTTGTACACATATTTTATTAATTGACGCTAGGCACACATGCAACGCCGTACACTTAGACTAATACTATATTAAAAGCACGACCCAATTTAGGATTGTGACCGGCGCTTAGGAGCAAGTGCTTCCAAGTAAGCCTCATCGGAAATTTTACAGAAAATCGAACAGAGTTTTCCCTGTTTTTGGACCATCCCAAAAACTTTCCTGTCTCAAATCAACAACCAAACATCCTAATATAATACCAAACAATTGACAACTTGTCAATTAACCAATACAAGTCTCCACCATAACTAACTACCAACTAACTACTAGAAATACTAATTTATCTCCAACTTTGATAAATGAGAACGATACTCAACACAAGACTATAATAACGAAAGAATACGCATGACACTAAAATAATGATTATGGAGCGACTCTAAGAGTTCAATGAAAAGACCGTAACAATAAGTAAAATCTCTGCCCACGCGAACAAGTGCGAGGCTCACCCAGAAATATCAACCTGTGCGCTCTAATTAACGAGATTCTCGCTTGCGTCAACTGCTGTCTCTGTAAAAAAATTAGCGTAGAATGAGTCGCTAGCTTAGTGAGTAATAACACTTAACCACAACCGTTTTTATTTGGGGACAAGTCAGAAACAAGCTAGTATCTCAAAGAGAAAATAACATAAAAATACTCTTTCAGAAACAATAAATAATTTTCAGCTCATCATGCTTTTCTTGTAGTAAAATATAATTAACAATTCAGTAATAAGCTTGGTAACCACTGTATAATATCAGTATTCACATTTTGGGAGGTTTCAATGAACGGATCATGTAATCGGTGTAACTGTGGACTTCTTTACCATAAGTCATATATAACGGTAGTCCCTATTCGAGGGAAATCGGTAACGGTATGCTAGTTCTACCTTCGCACTAGCGAGGGCTATAACGGTAATCAGTAATTACAAGGTGCACCAGGTCTAACGAACCCGCCTTTAGCTACGGGATCCTTCAATGTCTACTCTCATTTATACTTGTCTCTATAATCCGTATATACTCGTAGAAACTATTTTAAAACAATATAGGGCATTTCAGTTCTTATCAAGTCATATAATTTCCTTTCGATAACAGTAAATTCAAGTAACGGTAAAACAGATCTAGTGACAACGAAAATATTTAAAATCACGGTACTCATCTCAAATAACTATTTCGGTTTCATATCGAGTAAAAGACTTGTCCCACATGCAACTCAAAATAATCGGTAACATATTCATATTAAAAATCACGTGTAAATCATGCAAGTTATGAAAACACAAATTGCGGTAAGATTACTACTCACAGTACTCGTGTCAAATATCAAACTCGTCACCTCGAGCGATCCGTAAAACCTCCTCCGATCAAAAATCTGGGCAAAATGTTGCCAGCGTGCTGCACGAGCTCATACAAGTCAACAATAGAGCAACCATGCTTACTCTCCTCCTTGAAGAATATCTCTAGCTTCCTCAATTCATCAAATGCCCGCATATATAGCTCGTAGTATTTGTGAGGAGAAAGCTTGGAAGTTCGGAGCTCCGATAGCATCTGAGCCGAGTATTTCAATGCATCTTTCAGATTGTTCGAGTCAAGAGCGCGATGCATGTAAAAAGCGTTCTGCTGAAGGCCCGCAATCCAAGCGGCAAGCCACTTCTCTTTGTCTTCAACTCCGTTAGGTATCATATTGTATTGTTCCTTGCAAATTTGGGGGACCTTCGTGTTTTATTTTTTTGCTGCTGCAACTGCTAGTGTTTGGAGTGGTCGTGCAATTCGAAGTTGATTGGAACTCTGTTAAACGTTAAAATCCTTTTTCCCCTTTCCTTCTTCGCTTTTTCTTTTAGTTCCAGTGGGCTTTGCCCTTGTTTTAGTTTGACTAGGTTTTCTTCTTTTTGTTTTATTTTATTTTATTAGTTTAATTTGTTCCTTTATTTTTTCCTTTTGTTTTGGACTTAAATTATTTTCTAAATGTCCAATATATCCTCACTTAAAATATTGGGGTATTACAATTTTCGTTAGACTTATCGGCTAATTTGGTAAGCAAGAGCGAAAACAAGCAAAATAAGCTTTTTAACAAATTGTTCTTTTGAATTTTGTCTTCTCTCCCCGTTTATTGAAATGTTTACGTTAACTTTTTGACAGATATAATTAGAGTCGTCCTAATATATCAAAACCATATTAGGTGTAGTTGGAGCAATTGTAGAGCATTAAAATCTATATCTATCTATCTATTTATACAATATTAAAAGCATAAAAGCCATTAGTAAAATGTCATTTGCTTATTTTTCGCTTTAAAAAGATATTTTATACTAGATAAAATAGTCATTTAATTATTTTTTAATTTTAGAACTTTAAAATCAACTAAATTTTACTATTAAATTTTTTCTTATTTAAAGCCCACTAATATTAGAGTTATATAAATGAGTTGCCATTTGTTTTGTTTCTTGCATTCAATCCAACACTTCTATTAATTAGAGAGTACATATGAAGAACACTTCTATTCCTAATTTTTCATGTTTATACGTTCAACTCTTTTGATTATCCATTTATAGAAAAAGAAAAGTATTGCAGTATTCTCGCAATCCCATACCGAAAGAAGCAAATAAGTCGACAGCTGAGAGGAGCAATAAAAGGCGAAGCCCGTATGCGTTTTAAAGCATACCTTTCTCGGCCTTTTGGCTAAGATCAAGTGTAGTATCTGTTCTTATCAGTTTAATATCTGATATGTGGGCCATCGGCTCACACGATATTAACTCAATTTTTTAAGGGGGAAGGCCCATTAAGGTAGCTTGCTACTTGGGCTTTTGCGCGTCGCCCATGCGTTGCACTGCTGCTTGGGCCTGGCGCACCCCTCCAAATCAAGTTAAATATTTCGGAATTTATCTGGGATAGTTTTAGATCTTCAGCCCGATTCCAGCAACACATTATCAAAACAAATAAATGTTCCTCAATTTGTACCTAAATCAAGCACTTACATGATTTTGACACTCACTTACGTTCATGATTAGCTTTGATTATTTTGAGGATGGAGAGAAGAGGAGAAAACCAACGGGGTGGGGGGGACGAGAGGAGTAA
>MCJB01001947.1:0-15213 GCA_002018475.1 Nicotiana obtusifolia
CAAAAGTATCATTTTTCATTAATTTTTTTCTTTTTTTTTTCTCTTTCTCCCTTTCTTTCTTTTTCTTTTCTTTTTCTCTTTCTTGTTTCTTCTTCTTCCATCCGCCATTCCCCTCACTTTAACCATATTCATCTGCAAACAGTAGCTCCTTCTCCCTTTTTTCTGTTTTTCTCTTTCTTTCCTTTCTTTCTTTTCCTTTTTTCGACTGACCATAAGATCCAATATATAAAATGGGTCTGCCATGACTCAAGTTTGCTTTTATGGGTTAAAAAATTTTCTTTCCCTTTGAGAAGATCTGAAATGGAGGTGGGATTGACGGAAATTTGTCATTGGATGGATGGAATATCCTTGACTAATTCTCGAATTTTGGTAAAAATAGGGCTTATTTTTCGAATACTCAAAAATTCTGACAAGAATAATAGAGAGAACTGGAAAAGATTAACAATGGAGGTTCGCCGGTCAAAAAACCTCTCCTGTTCTACCAGAAAAATGTGATTCTAACTTGATGTCAAGTTTGATTTCAATTCTTGAGTTTTTATGTATTTTTGTGATGATCTAGAATACTTTTGAAGGGTTTTGATTGATTTCTATTTTTATTCCAAGAAATTTTGAGTTAGAAAAAATAGAGTTCTGCCGGCGGAAATCTCCGGCGAGGCTGAGCTCGTCGGAGAAGAAGGTGCCAAAAACGAAGAAGCAAAAATATAAAAAGATAAAATTAAAATAATGATAAAAATAAAAATAATAAAAAAATATCATGGCACAAGTTGGTTCGTGCATGTAATTCACTGATTTTTTTAAACTGACGATTATTTTTAAAAGTGATATTTATTACGGTTCAAATAAAATTAGGAGGTCATAGGCTCCCATAAAATTTAAAAATACGTCTGGTAAAATGAGATAACCTTAATGGATAATTATGTATTATCTCATAAAAAAACTACCTTTATTTACAGAAGAGTAATTCCTTTTCTATTGTTTTTTTATAAGGGCTTGATCTCAAATTATTTTGCTCTTTTGCTTTTCACTCTTTGAAGTTCTTAACTTTTCTTTTGGGGTTAGTTGCACCATACACATTGAAAGACAGTAAGGCTGTATCGGAGAAGTCTTTGTGACATGAAAATTCTGCAACTAAATAATGGAAGAGTTAAAAAGAAATGTCTTTTAATTAATTGTAGTGCGTAGGAAAATTCGGTCCACCCATAAGGGTGTTTTAAGGCCCAATAGGGTTATTAATTAACTTTAATATTTCCTATATAAGTACACTTACTGTATACACTAAAAAAATACTCTAAGCAGTAATTTTTCACGCTCTCTTTCTCCCATATAAGACAAGGGGTTTAGATTGTGATATAGGGGTTTGCTCCAATACACTGTGACAATCACCGCCTATCAGTAATTCTAGTCGCGATTTATCCGTTCTTTCCACTTCCGCTACACGAACAATAAAGTTTTCATTTAATGATTTACGCGCTATCTAATGTGTTTAGATTATCGCATTTTCTGTAGTAGTGCTAGTTATAATATTAGTGTAATTTAGTGTATATAATTGTCTAAAAACTCTCTTCCTTTCACTTCTTTAGCCATTTTTACATTTATCGTACTCAGGAAAGCTTGTTCTATAACGAAACATTTAACAATGTCAACAGCCTAGTGAAAATTGGTTGTATGAGAAGAGAGTCTCAAAAATCGGACAGGCGAGTTTCTAGGCACACAGAAAATGGAAGTGCCTCGTTTTGTAACATCTATTATCTTTTATCATTCAATTGATTCCTTATTTTCAGTCTAAGATGACAAAGCTCGTTGGAAAAGGAGTGTGCAAGTAGCAATATTCTACTTAAAATATGAATCTGCACTTGTGATAATTAAACCAACCGTGTAAATTAATGTCTTCTGTCACCTCAAGATTTGGTAAGATCCATTTTGCTGTCTTAATCTTACCTATGTAATCATCAAGCCTTTGTCTATCCCTTTATCTGGTACATTGAGCTGGACTATGCTGTAAATTGATTTCAATTTACAAGAAGAAAATGATAATCATAACTAGGAAAAGGAGCAATCTTTTGTCTGAGTTAGATTACTCACAAGGTCATTTATCTAAAGATAATTGTCTATGAATTTATTTTTCTTTACTTTGTATCAAAAAAGTTATTCTATTTATGTCATCTTACATACAAGGTCACTTACTATACTTTTTAACTTTTTTTGAGCAAAATATTTAAAAAATAATAAGGCACCTGTTGGTTCCTAACGCACACGCAAATATACGTGGTCGACAAGTAATACAGGATTGTGAGTCCGGATTATTGTACCCAAGGGACTTAAGTTAGTTACTTTATAACAACTAATATAGTTATTTAACAAGTAAGGATCAAGTTTAATAGATGGTTTATGCTAAATTGTTATTCTAATTTATTTCTAAGAATTGCAAATAACGAGTATGTATTTTGTAATCAATAAAACAAACATTCCAGGGTTGTGATTATGTTTCCAATCCTATTGCGTTCTAATTGACTTATCGTTCATATAGTTAATGTAAGATTGCTAATTGATAGATAATGATACTCATAGCCTTCTTCCGAAGTACTATTCGCCTATTCTTAACAAGATTAATGCCTATATTCCCATGGAATTAATCTAGCAAGAATGCATTAAGAACACAATTATCCAATTAAGCATGGTGATTAAGTATATTCCTATCCTAACCACGAATCCACTCTTTTAACAAAGTTAAGAACATGCTTTCTTCAACGCTTATTCTAATCTAAACTTAGTTTTCTCAAACATAGCATAGATAATTTATAGAACTTAATTGATGGCCAAAACAATTAAGCAATTAGGCATAGAATTGAAGAAACAATCTTATTCACATTAACTATTAAAACAAAATATCAAGTTAGAAACACAATATTCATGGCTAATCACAACCCCAGAACAAGGGGTGATTAGCCACTCATGTTCAACAAAACCAAAAGATTAAGTATGAAAAACTAAATAGAGATACTAGATTGAATTGATGAACTGAGAAATTGCTTGTGTTGTTGATGTTCCTAAGCCTCCTTAGACTCCAAAATCACGTTCTTCTCTTCTTTGATGGGTTTAAGGGTGTTTATATAGGAGTTGGGAAGGTTTGGGGTCGGTTTGGGGGTCTTCTAGACGAAGTAGGACACAATTTCCGCAAACGGCGCCCGGAGTGGCGCCCAGCGCCCCCCAGGGGACTGTTGCCAGTGGGCGAAAAATTGTTGCTGTCTCCAGCTTCACAGGCAGCGCTGGGCGCTGGCCTGTGGCTTTCCGTCTTTCTTTGTCCGGTTCTTCTCGTTTTGGCTCGTTTCTTCCCCGGTTTCGTCCCCGATTGCTTTCAACTCATTCCTACACATAAAAACATATTATATTAACATGAATCGATGCAATTAACGTCCCAAATTCACACAAACAAGAGTTAAATATGAGATAATTTACATAACATTTTATATCTTTTCTACCAATTATCAGCACCCATTAATTTTCTAATTTCTTGACCCACTCTCTTTCGCATATTTTTGGGAATGACTATATGAATGAGTACCCAAAGCAGCATGACATGATACTATGATGCAAAAGATAATTTTCATGGTGTCACTCCTTCACAAATACCTACCCAACACAAATAATTTACCCTTTTCCACCCAAATCAAAGTATTTACCTGGTCTATTGATTCCATGGATCATAGTATTTACCTGGTCTTTTGATCCTTTTCTTTATTTTTTTCTCCTTTTGTTATATAATAAAAAAAAATAACTGATAGAGTATTTTTTTTTCCCTTCGTTGTTTCATATTTTTCTTTTTCTCCATATCAATTATCAAAAAAATAATCTATATAGTATATCTTATTTCTCTTTTTCTTTTTATCTTTCATTTTTTTTCTTGTATTTTAAATATATGTATTACTGTAAACATTTCTAGCACATAGGATCCAAAATTATATATCAGTATAATGAAATAGTGTATTAATATAATAAAATGGCATATTATTATTTAATGTTATTATAAAATACTTGTCACAATATATACCAAAACTATATATAAATATACCAAATAGGTATATTACTATTTTATGTCTTCCAATACCTACTTCTTAGATAATGAATATTATTTTTCATGCAACTCCATAAAAAATTCATTTAAGAAAATATTTGCATGGACCTAGTTGAAAAAAATAAAAAATAAAAAATGACTTATTTATTACGGTATAATATAATGTTGTTATAATCATGACTTTAGCTTTGCTATAGCACATAGATGATTCAACAAATAGCAGTCGAAATATACTATTATGGTATATTGTATCTTATTACAACATACTGTTGCAGTATATTGCATATTATTATTGTAAACCGTTATAGTATATTGTATACTATAATAGTATACTATTGCAGTATAGCTATATACTCCTACAATATATTGTATATCATAGCAGTATACTGTTAGATAACTTTGTTCTTCTTCGATTATTACAATATAGCTTTGCAATATATTGTATACTATAACAGGGAGATCAAACATCTCCTCGGGAATAAGACGTAACTCCTGGGGTTTCTTTTATAATAAAAAAAACCAAGATCCCCTTCCAATACGGGCTCAAAGGCCGACCTCTTCCGAGCCAAAGCTAAAAAGGAAGTCGGAGCTTGGTCCACATCGAGAAAAAACGTTCGTAATGAACGGATCTCCGATGGTCGAGCGGGACCCCCACAAAGGGGGAGGGAGTCGACTGAACATCTCAGCCATTGGCGGGAATTTCGCCCGCATCCGAACACCCCCCTGTCCTTTATAGTATAGTCGTAAAGGGCTTCTCAGAAAAGTCAGGAAGAAGGCATTCGAAAGGCCTCTCTGGTAGGCCAATCGATCTCTGCTTGATGAGATTGATCGAAAACATAGTCTGAATTGGATGTGTGAAGCATGCCGCCAGCTTTTCATCCTGAGCCTGGATCAAACTCGAGATGAGCGTGCTATTTTCAAATCGATTGATAGATAGCCTGATCTGTTCTGATAGATCGAAAGAGATAGAGAGGGAATCTCTCAAGAATAAGGGGAAATCCCCTATTTCTATCTACCAACTATGGCTGAGCTTCGGTCTAGCTTGTTGTTACATGAGTCTTGCCTTCAGCAGATGCATCCTATTACTATATTGATGATCTTGTATACTAACCGAGTCCGCACTCGCCCGAGAACACGTACGTCCTCCCTGTAATAGTCTTGTCTTTGTTATGGTTTCAGGGCCTACGTCTACCCGTATGGAGCCACCATCATTCGCCTAACAGCACTTTCCTTACCCGTTGTGCTCTGTCTGAGCGAAGTGAACCGTTAGAAACCGGGGTATAAATAACAACAAGTCAGGCATGGAGGCCTTATTTATGGGACATCCAGAAAAGCGTGAAATGCCACTCGCACCCAGAGCTAGCTGGTTCTCCCCGAAATGCGTTGAGGCGCAGCAGTTGACTGGACATCTAGGGGTAAAGCACGGTTTCGGTGCGGGCCGCGAGAGCGGTACCAAATCGAGGCAATGATTATCTCTATTTCAGGTATTCGGGGAATCCTCCTTAATAGACGAAATATTCCTATTATGTCAATGCCAATTGAATCAATGTTATTAGCTGTGAATTCGAACTTTTTGGTATTTTCTGTTTCTTCGGATGATATGATGGGTCAATCATTTGCTTCATTGGTTCCAACGGTGGCAGCTGCGGAATCTGCCTCTTTTTTCCTATTTTCTTTATTCTTTCATGTCGAGCTTTCGAAAGCCACTGGGGAGGGAGAATGAACGAACTTACAGCATAGCTATATACTCCTACAATATACTATATACGGTAGCGGTATATTATTGGGTAACTGTGTTCTTCTTCGATTTTCAGAAGAAAATTTGATCTCAATCACCTCAAATCAACTCCAAATGCGATCAAATTTCAATATGAACTTCCAGAATGTACTATAAGCAATATTTAATAACACCCACTTTGGATCAAACAAGAAATCTTCAAAATAAAAATTTTAAATTCAAGAGATTCAAGTTCAACAATGGCGGATATTCAAATATACACAAAAATACAGATCTGTGGAGCTTACTTGATGGTACTGTAAGCAATATTTTATAGCACCGGCTTCGAATCAAACAATAACCTTCAAAATAAGATTTCAAATTCATGGGCTTCAAGCTCAATAATGATGGGTCTTCATACATACACAAAAATTAGATATGGAAAACTTAAAATATATTAAGTAATCGTATGTGCTACTTAGAATAAAGAAAGACCAAATTATTTAGTCATGAAATTGTAATAGCTACTAAGCAAGATTGCAAAAATGAAGCTGAATGTTATAACATTCTGTACTTCAAATGCGAAGGCAAATATGCACCACAACATGAGTGAAGGTAGCTTATTGGATTATTGAATGGATTTCATACTTTTTCACAAAGAGAAAGCTTGAGAGTTTAATTAAAAGGGAAAATGCACTGTTTGGTATGTTGAGTAAAACAAATTCAAGGGAGAAATAGGAATGGGTAGCGGGGAAATAGATTTGGATCAAATAGGTAGAAGTTATAAATAATTTTTAAATGGACAAAACGGGTAATTAGTTTGTGCCTCATAGGTAGGTTGTGTAGTTTCCTCTTTAATTCTTTGATTAGTTCTAAACATGGGCTTCTCCAAAGTTTATTGGGCTTATTTATTGGTCTTATATGGAGGTGGGCTTTGTCAAAGTACCCAACTAGTTCTACATGCAAAGGGAGATTTGCACGAATATGCTATTGAGAAAAATATCTGGTTTGGCAGCCACAGTATAAAAAAATAATCAACATTAGCCCCGCTTATAATATGGATTTTTTTGTTCCTATATAATATTTGAAACTTATTTATCAAAATTAAATCCTAGATTTATATATTATCCGTCCTAACTGAAGTTTGCTTATAAGTTATATATAATTCATTATTAGTGGCTGAAATTAAGAGATTCAGTTACATTCTTTTTCTTTTTTTTCCTCCTCTCCCTTTTCCCTTTCTTTGCCGCCTATTCAGTTACATCTCCGTATCATTGACAACCCTGAACTCCTCTGGCCCTTAATTAGCTATAGAAAAATTAAAATGGTCATTTAGATGCAAAGGATAAGCTCCACGTACTAGCTTCAGAAACATAACTTTACTCTCTATCTCCACTTTAAATAATATTACGTGACACAACAGTCCAGTGTTTCTTATTACTTGTCTTTATACCTTTGCCCAGTCCATCCCCACTTAACCTGGTCTCATAAGAATTCAAAATCCCAGCAGTTTCCTCATTGTAACCGAAATTCGCAGCCAGTAATTCATGCACAACTAATTTTTCCTTTGGCCCAATTGTATTAGGAGAAGTAGACCTAGGTTGTCCATCTTGCAAATTCCCAGTAGACCTAGGAATTTCAGTAACATCACCTTGATATATACTCCGAACTGTAGTATTATGATTATTACAGGAAGGCTTCGATCAGATTATTGATACTTAATATATAACCACATGGTAAAACATACAAATTAAAAATAAAATTTGTATAAATTTGATACATCTACAATAAAATACAAACTTCAAATAAATTATATAGTATAAAACTTATTTATTATCTACAACTTTTTTATATTATTTTTACCTAGTTAAATACAACTACAACATCATACTACTTAAATACAATTTCATACAAATTTATGCATTATGTCTTTTGTATGTATTTTGTAAATGATTTGTATATATTTTGTATGTGGCGTGTTTTTCTTCGTCTATGAAATTCCTGTAACAACCCGATTGGTCATTTGAGCTCTAGAATGCCGTTTGGCGGTTTGAGACCTTGAGTAGATTCACTTCATGTTTTATGACTTGTACGTGTGGTAGGAATTGAATTTCGGGAGGTTCGGAGTTGATCCAGAGGTTATATTCTCAATTCGGAAGCTTTAAGTTGGAAGAGTTGACTAAGGTTTGACTTTTGAGTAAACGACCTCGAAATCGGGATTTGAAGGTTCCAATAGGTTCATATGATGATTTCAAACTTGGGCGTATGTTCTTGTTGAGTATCAGAGCATTTCGGCGCTTATTATAGAAAGTTGGCAATTCGAAGGTTTTAGAATTTTCTAAGTTTGGTTTGAAGTGGACTTTGGTGTTATAGATGTCTGTTTGGGTTCTGAGCCTTGGAATAGGTTCGTATAGTTATTTATGACTTGTACGTAAAGTTTGGCGTCATTCCGGAATGTTTAAGAGTAATTCGGATGTGTTCGTCGAAGTTTGAATATTTGAAAGTTAAAAGGACGATTTGATCGTCGTTTCATGATTTTGATATTGTTTGATGTGATTGGAGTCCCCGAGTAGGTTCATTTTATGTTTGGGACTGATTTGCATAATTGGACGGGGTACCGGGGGCCTCAAGTGTGTTTCAGTTGGAGTATATTTTGATTGGTTTGCACGTTTTTTAAATTATATTTGGATCATTTGGCGTCAGTTTGAGGTGTTAGAAAGGTGTTGAAGCAGGTTATTAGATTTCGGAGCAAGGTAAGTCTCATGTCTAACCTTGTGAAGGGGGAAATTACCCCGTAGGTGTTATATTATTATGTGATACATGTTTTGGGAGCTACGCACATATGAGGTGACGAGTGTCCGTGCGTATGCTAGAATTCCTGATTATGTCCGGGTAGACTTAGACTTACGCATGCTTTAATTGTATTATTTGCGTTATTCTTGCCTGTTCAATTGCTTTAATTCGCATGCGTAAAATAATGGACTCGCTATTTTAGATACTTGACAAATTATTTGTTCAGCGTAGAAATTGTACTTTCTTTACCGATTTCTTTCGCGTTGTGCGTATCCATCGAAAAGTTTTTTTGAATCTCATAACTCACACGTATATTCATGACTGGGGTCAAAGACCCATAAAAGCTTCATATTCTAATGGGATCGGGCTATTCGCCTCGACAACTTCATAAAATACTCTTATGGGATCAGGCCGTTTGCCTCGACAGTATTATGTAACACACTCTTATGGGATCGGGCCGTTCGCCTCGGCAATATCATGTAACACACTCTTATGAGATCAGGTCGTTCGCCTCAGTAGTATCATGTAACACACTCTTATAGGATCAGGCCGTTCGCGTTGGCAGTATCATGTAACGCACTTTTATGGGATCAGGTCGTTTACCTCGACAGTATCATATATCATACTCCTATGGGATCGGGCCGTTCGCCTCGGCAACTTCATGAAATACTCTTATGGTATCAGGCCGTTTGCCTCAGCAGAATCGTGCGTAATATTTGACAAAAATCTAGTGTATCCGTGAGTTTTCCTGACTTGAGTTGTGATGACCTATCTGGTGGGGACCACATTATATACTCCATTTGAGGAGGTAACCGACATTTGAGGACTTGTGTTTACTGTTCAGATGAGAATCGTATCATGTACCTATATTTGCTTTCACTGTTTAATTACCATGCTTCCTACTTGTTTACTTTCTACAGTACTTGATTTATTAGATCACTAGTAAGTGCCGATGTCGATCCCTCTCCATTACTTCTCCGGGGTTAGGCTAGATACTTACTGGGTACGCGTAGATATACGCACTCATGCTTCACTTCTGCACTTATTGTGTCGGTATATATTTCTGGTGGTCTTTTCGGCGCAGCTATTGCGAGGACTTTACGGTGAGATGCATCCCATGTTACTATCCACAACATACAGAATCTCTATCATATTATTTACACTATCCTGTCTATCTTGTATTCTAGACAGATGTTGTATTGTTATTGTACTTCCTAGTAGATGCTCATGCACTTATGACATCGGGTTTTGGGGTGTTCTAGAATTTTTTTATGATTTTGCTTACCATTGAGACTCTTTTACTGTATAATTTACTTGAATCATACGTATCTATGATTTTTGATGTATCAATCTCTCTATCTAATAAGATTCATCATTTTAAAAATAATAAAATGAACAATTAAGTTGGTTGCCTGACAGCAACGTTGGACGCCATCACGACCTATAGTGGGTTTTGGGCCGTGACATCTTGGTATCAGAGCTGTAGGTTCACTTGGGTCTTACAAGTCATAAGCGAGTCCAGTAGAGTCTTGCAGATCAGTACGGAGACGTCTATACTTATCTTCGAGATGCTACAGTGCTGTTAGGAGCACTTCCCTTCTTGATTTCTCGTCGTGCGATTTGATTCCATTGAAACTTAGGCCTTTATTTCTTTCTTACTCATTCTTATATGATGTTGAGCGCTTGTTATCTATTGGGCGTCGAAGAGTTGTAGTGGTACAAGTATGGTGTAAGATATTACTCCCTGCGTATCATGTGTTCTTCTTCTTTTTCTTCGAGATTCAATCTGAAATTCAGCCAAAATCAAGTCTAATCTTCACCAAATACCCTCAAAATTGAGATATAAGCTCCAAAGAGTATTCCCAATTATTGCAACAACACCCAATTCAAATAAATAATAGTTTTTAAAAATCCAAATTCGAATTCAAAGCTTCGAAGCTTTTTAATGGCTATCAATGGTGGAGAGTTAAACACCTTCAAAGTTTATTGATTGTCAGTTTCAATTCGAACACTAATTTTGCAACGTGAAAGAAAATTTCTAAGTTAAAACTCTATATTTAAACGATTGAAATCCATTGATGAATTCCATTAAAACTCTATACAATATGAAAGGATACAAAGCATAGGACATCAAAGGAAGAAAAACTGGGGAAAGATTAGAGAAGGAGAGATAGATAGATAGAGAGAGAGAGAGAGAGAGAGAGAGAGAGCACATGTATAAAGGGATGGGGAAATAACTGATATTCCTTATTCAATTCCTAATATAAAGAGATACTCATTTAAAACTAATTTGTATATAAATGGTAAATTGTATGTGACTATGCAATTAAATTAAAACTTGATTAGGGAGGATAAATAAGTTTCATGTATAGCATAGATAGGTAAAATAACTTTATAATAGGCTATCAAATTTGGGCCTACATCCTATTTTAATTACCTATCCGGTATTAGAGAAACCTTAGAAGTGTCCAAGAAATGTAAACATGGACACGGATGCAAGTGACTGTTGTTTGACATAATGATCCCTCTTAGACGAGCCGACCCAATTGATTTTAGGAAGTGGAACTCTCAGACTCCATTGTTGAGGCGTGTCTTTTGTCGAGTTCAATATATGATCTATATAAAAAGAGTTGGATCTAAAATTTGAAGAACTGGATGTGTTTCTTCGTTGAGAATTCATAGTAGTGCTCTATTGGGTTGCTTGAAACATGAAGAAGAAGCTAAAACCTCCATTAAAATACTTCAAATCTTTGAATTAAAAAAATTAGGTTTTCGAAATTGGATTCGGATTCAATTAGGCGTTGTTGTAAACATTTGAAAATATCTTTTGTAGTTCATATCTAAAATTTGAGGGAGTTTGATGAAGATTAAAACTACTTTTGAGTAGATTTTTTGTAGTAGTATTGTTCTCGGTGTATTCTTTGTATGTTTCATGTGTATTTTCTGAATATTCATTTATACATGTGTTGGACGGAGAATTTTCAACTCGATTTTAACTACGAATATTGAAACAAGTTCGAATCACCTCTAATCTTCCTCAAATTTTTTATATTATCTCGTCTATACTCTTTGAGAAATTTTTTTTTTCCTAGGTGTTTTGATTGTTATTGTCACACCCAAACTGAAGTGTAACGACCAGGCCGGTTGTTTTGAGTATTTTAGTCCCGTTTCCCTATTTATTGCCTCCTCCATATTATATTGTGGTTATGTGACTTGCTGGGGTGGTTGATTTTGATTTCGGGTGAGTTTCAGAGTGAAATGGGACACATAGTCCTAAAGTTGGAAGCTTAATTTGAAAGAGTTGACCGGAGTTTGACTTTTGTATAGACAATTACGGAATAGAGTTTTGATGGTTCTGATAACTTCCTATGGTGATTTTAGACTTAGGAGCGTGTTTGGATATTGATTTGGAGGTCCGTAGGTCGTTTTGGTTTGAATTGGCGAATGTTAGAAAGTTGAAGGTTTGGAAGGTTGAGAAGTTTGATCAGGAGTTGACTTTATTGATATAGGGGTCGGATTCTGATTTTGAAAGTTGAAATAGGTCCATTGTATCATTTATGACTTGTGTCCAAAATTTGAGGTCAATCGGAGTGTGTTTGGTATGAATCGACATTAGTTTTGGAGGTTAGTTGTTCATGGTTTCAATAGGTATGAATTGAGTTGCAATTCATAGAATCGATGTTGTTTGATATGATTTTAGGCCTTGACTAGGTTCATTATGTGTTTTGGAACTTGTTTGTATGTTCGGACGGGGTCCTAGGGGCCCTGGGTGCGAATCAGATTGAAATCAGAATCATTTTTGGACTTGTTAATTGCTGAAGCATGTTGAAGTCTGGTGTCATCGCACCTTCGGTGGGCTTCGCCGTAGGTGCGGGTGGCTTATCAGAGAAGCGAATTTCTAGTGGGCTTGGCTATGACCGCAGATGCGAGGAGATTTCCGCATTTGCGAGCCCGCGTGTGGGGAGGAACTGGTCGCAGATGCGGATTGGGCCAGTTTGGCATGTGGTCGCAGAAGCGGACATTGTCCGCAGGAGAGTGTGCGCATAAGCGCTCCTTGTCCCAGGTGTAACGACCCGGCCGGTCTTTTTGAGAGTATTAGCCCCGATCCCCTATTTACTGCTTCCTCTGTTTCATTTTATGCTTATGTGACTTGCCGGGAGGATTTATTTTTAGTTTTGGAGTGAAATGGGACACTTAGTCCCTAAAATAGAAGCTTAAGTTATAGGAATTTGACCGTAGTTGGAATTGTGTGAAGACGACTCCGGAATTGAGTTTCATCGATTCTGTTAGCTCCGTTAGGTGATTTTGGACTTAGGAGCGTATCCGGATTGTGATTTGGAGGTCTGTAGTTGAATTAGGCTTGAAATGGCAAAAGTTAGATTTTTGGAAAAATTTGACCGGAAATGGACTTTTCGATTTCGGGGTTGGATTTCGATTCCGGAAGTAGGAGTAGGTTTGTAATGTCAATTATGACTTATGTGCAAATTTGAGGTCAATCAGACTTGATTGGATAGGTTTCGGCATCAGATGTACATGTTTGACGTTTTAAAGCTCATTAGGCTTGAATTGATGTGCGATTTGTATTTTTAGCGTTGTTTGATATGATTTAAAGGCTTGACCAAGTTCGTCTGATATTTTAGGACTGGTTGGTATATTTGGTTGAGGACCCGGGTGCCTCGGGTGAGTTTCGGATGGTCAACGGGTCATTTTTAGACTTAGAAGATTTTCTGGTGCTGGGCTGGTTCTGGTGTCATCGCACCTGCGGGCCGCAAGTGTGATCTCGCATAAGCGAGTTGGAAGTCGCAGATGCGGAGGCATAGGAGGATGGCCAGTGGTCGTAGGTGCGGTGTGAAGGCCGCAGAAGCAGAGTCGCTTCTCTGGAAGATTGGTTGCACAAGAGGACGAGTGCGGGAAGGCCTGTCCGCAGAAGCGACGTGTTTGTGCACATGCGCACCTGCAGAAGCGGGTTTTGGACCGCAGAAGTGGAATGGGTGCCAAGAGCTATTTTTATAGAAGCGGATCACGGGCCACAGAAGCGCGTTCGCAGGTGCAGAACCTGGAGCGCAGGTGCGGGCCCTGAGGGACTTAAGTGATATCTGCAGAAGCGGAGAAATTTACCGCAAAAGCGGTTCCGCGGGTGTAGATAATTGGCTGCAGGTGCGAAAAGCCTGGGCAGAAAAGGGGAAATTTCGAGGGTTTGATCCCATTTTTATTTTGGGACTTCGAGAGCTTGATTGAGGCAAAATTTTGAGGGGATTTCAGAGAAAACATTTGGATAAGGATTCTTGACTTGTTTTTAGTTAATATACACTAATCCATTGGTAATTTCATCATTTAATTAAGGTTTTGGGTTGAGAAATTTGGGAAAAAGTTGGAAAGTTCTTAAATCGAATTTTGGGATTTTGATTGAGATTTTGGTATTGGATTTGAGTAATTTTTGTATGGGTGAACTCGAGGTTGAATGAGTGTTCATATTTTGTGACTTCTACCCGATTTTGAGACGTGGGCTCGGGTTGACTTTTTGGGCCGGATTTCTAATTTCTTGCTAAAGTTTTGATTTCATTACTTAGATTAGTTTCTTATAGCTATATTTATGGTATGTAATTGCTTTTGGCTAGATTTGGGCCATTCGGAGTCGAAAAGTCGAGGAAAAGACATCCTTATTGACCGATTGAGCTTGACTTGAGGTAAGTGTCTTGTTTAACCTTGTGTGAGGGAAATTCCCTTAGGATTTGGTACTATTGTGACAAATTTTGTGATATGTGAGTGCCGTGTACACGAGGTGACAAGTGCGCACACGGGCTAATTGTTGAAATCCGATGTTTACTGAATAGTATCATGTTATATCTTAATGGAGTCATGCCAATATGTGTAGTTATCCTGTGTAGCCTAATATCGCATGTCTACGTGTCTTAAATGCTTATTTGAAATCTGTGCAACATGCTTCATTGAATTCCTGTTTTTCCTTGATTTGTATTTTGTCTTACTGTAGGATTTCTTGCTGTTAATTGTTGTTTCCATCGGTTTCGAGTTGAGTATTTACTTTTGGGACTACGAGGCGGTACCTCGAAAGATCTCTTGTTGCATATTTACTTTTGGGACTACGAGGCGGTACCTCGGGAGATCCCCCGCTGCATATTTACTTTTGGGACTATGAGGCGGTACCTCGTGAGATCCCCCGCTGCATATTTACTTTTGGGACTACGAGGTGGTACCTCGGGAGATCCCCTATTGAGTATTTACTTTTGGGACTACGAGGTGATAACTCGGCCTTAATTATTATATTCCAGTGGGACCTGGCCTGACCTCGTCACTACTCTACCGAGGTTAGGCTTGGCACTTACTGGGTACCGTTGTGGTGTACTCATGCTACTCTTCTGCACATGTTTTGTGTGTAGACCCAGGTAACCCCATACCAGCCCCACTATTAGTAAAGAGTCGTGCTGCTGCTACGGAGATTTCAAGGTATATCTGCCAGCGTCCGCAGACCTTGGAGTCCTTTTATGTGGTTCTTCCTTAATTTTTCCTAGATGTTGATATATAGAGGCAGTTTGAACAATTCCGTAGAGCTTGTGACTTGTGTACCGGGTCTTTGGGAGATGTTTATATTCAGAGTTGTCGGTTTTACTTG